>JYFJ02002512.1:0-16422 GCA_000934665.2 Catajapyx aquilonaris
TTGGTTTATTGCAGGTGCGCACGGAATTATTGCTGATTGCTGATTCTTTTCTGGCGGTCACGTGACCTTCTCATTCCGATAAATAAATAGTCGCCGCCCATCCGTTTGATCGGATTTACAGATTGTTCCCGCATAGAGAAAGAGGCCAATTTGCAAAAAAAAACAAAAAAAAAAACATATCATACTAAACACTTCAGGCTAATCCCTTTAGTTATAATAATTCCACTAGGCCTAACTATAAATTATCATAACCTAACCTCACTTTTTTTTAACAAACGGCCCAAACGCCAGCAAGAAATTCCGTATAAATCGTCCCCCTATAAGTTTGATAAGCCTAGATAACCCAGGTCGACTGTAACTAATGCCCCGACTCGTCAGCTATTTTTTTCCGTCCCTTTCAAATCTAGGAACAGACCAATTAAAATAATAAAAAAAAAGGTAGGAATGAGGGAGGGGTACAAAAAAACAAAAAAGTTGGGTTCGTTTTAGTGACCGTCAAGGCGAGCCCATCTGACGGATGATAACAGCCTTTGGGATGGCGGTGCAGCCCAGATGTATAATAATAGCGGTCGTTCGACAGCGGAATTCTCTCCTTTCGGAATCTAGATGGCAGTAGTAATTTCCGCAGCACGCTGACAGTTACACCAAGAAAATTGTAGGAAAAGATGTAACCGAAGTGTTCCTTTGGCGCCATTATTCGGATGACTCCTGGTTTCCTGGGGGAATCGCCAGATTAGACGACAGCTCGGTTGGGGGTTTCCCCACCGCCATCACACGACAATCGCCTGCTGCAAAGGCGGCCTAGATAACAAAAGTCTTCTTCTGCAAGATCATACAGGTGACTAGCAAGAGGAGGGGTCCACATAGCGACTATTGACCTCAGTGGCCCGATGCCAGTCGGTGGAAATGAGAAGTGGTGACATCCAACTGGGAGTGCACTTGACAGCGACACACTTGCAAGCGATCCTGGTCCCCAGTGTGGCTTGGCTGGCTTCTGCAGGACGACAACTGACAGCTTGGAATTCGTGTCGAAACTTCTTCTCCTTTCCTCCCCACCCAGCTACCAGTATAAGATAGGTCTAATACTTCCCCATCCACAGCCTGGTGTAAGATGTCGCAGGGCGTCGCCTTTCCTTGCCTTGTAATTGTCACGACAGTGGCGGCCTTTGTGAACTTGACGTCTCTTCCTCGACACCCACAGGACAGAAGGCGGAAAAGGGAAGGGGAAAAAAGGCCGGTATTTGGTCAGAACTGATTCTCTACACCTCCACCAGTATGTAGTGTGTATTTAAAATGGCGAAAAAATGCGTATTCGCAAAATTAGGTGCATCAAGTGCAAAATTATTACCCTCTTAATAATTGTGCAATTTTGCACCTTAAAGAAACGTGATTGTTGCCCTCCATTCCCAGCTGTTAATTTCTCTCCCGCAAGCATTATGCAGTGAAAAATGACCGCCCAGTAGGCATGAAAATAATACAAATTGCATGGCGGCATCTCGCGTGTTAAAGAAGTTTTTCCCATAGCGGTCGGGATTAAGTGAAGAGGCCTCCCATCAAGTGCGAGACACCATATAGCGGAGTATGCCCCCTGAGAGAATCAAAATCAATCTCCAGGGAGGATTGCAGCATCCTTTGAAGCAGTACATGGCTGGGGGTGAAGACACGCAGGTCTAGCCAATATCTCGTACCATATACGGGATGGGCCAAAAACCTTGGGTTGTTGGCAGGCTCCTGGAATGCCTACCAGTTGGAAGCAGCATAACCGGTGCAGCACCATTTATGATAGGACTGCAAACAGTGGGCTTTCGGTTGGGTGCTGGATGCCATTTGTCACGCCCCACGCCATTACGTGTATTTATCGAATCCTGAGAGTAAATAAAATCAATCTTGGCGGACGTCGCAATTTCCTGCTCGGGTCACGCAACACAATGGGGGGGAAAAAAAGGCACGGGGCTGTTGTGCACCCAAAACTCTTCCGTAGGCTGTGCGCACTGCTGATTTCCCATGTCATCGTTAAATTCAATTACGCCGCATTATTTGCACCAACGCTACATTACACGTCAAGGCTGTTATTACACCGCAGTAAAATTCATTCACCTATGTGAAATGTGCTCCGATCCTCTGGGGAGACGGGTAGTGTTGCATGCTGGCGTGTCAACTTGTTTACATAATTGGTGCAAAAAATAAATTGTCCTACCTGGACCGGTTGGAGGGTCAAACATGCTGCACATTACTGATCACCTCTTGTCATCTTCTTGAAAAACAGAAAATGACACAACTTGCATGCAGAACTGAGGGAAAACTCGAATAATAACAGGACCACGGTCATGTGTGTCACCAGAAAACGTTACTTGGTTGAAAAATGCCCGCTAATTAGAATGTGGTCCGTAAACCACGAACTCGATCTACTTGCAAATTCGGGTGCCTGCGTGTTCGTGTTGTACAACGCAGGCGGACATACTGGGGGGGGCACCAAAATGAATAAATGCGAGGCCAACTCTTTCGGGCCAAACAGAAAACCAGTAACTTCCTCACGTTCCCATTTCTCTTCCCACGTAAGGACACACACACACAACCGGAGAGGGGGGAAAAACCTCCCGCTGTAGTATTCCATATGCAAAAGTGCGTGAATAATGTATGCTGTTGACGGGTAACCCCCCTCTCTTTCCCCCAAAAAAGGTTACTTTCCTTGGCAACTGCCACACTTATCGACCTTCCCTTATAGATACGCCCGCCCTGGGAATCCAGCCTGGAGCATTTCCCCCCTAAAAATAAAATCAAGTCGTGCAAAAAATTGGGTAGAGCACCCTCATAGTAATCACATGTGGGCACCCTCAACTTGATTGGAAGTCCACGATTTCCCAGCCCAACGAGGCACTGATGGGCGAAGAGGGGAGCTGTATGTGTGGGGGAGGGAGGCTAAAATCCCATGTGTCATGATTGCTGGCAATGAATTAACTGCACATACTCGCCTGTCATCTCCTATCACCGTCCCAGCCTCCCTATTTTCGCATCATGCAAACAATCCACCCAGGCCCAACATGCTGCGCTTATCCATACACAACCCGCCCCATGAATAACTAATGCCGGCGGCCAGAGAGCTTCTGCCACTCTCTGATCAGCTGCCTCCATTCCCCCATTTTTTTATTATTATTTCATACACTGTACAACACGCCCAATCATGCTTTTTTTTGTTTCCTCTAACACATGCCACAACCAGATCCATTCCTGAATTGAAGCTGGCCCCGCATTTTTCCAACAGGTATGTGAACGGGTATGGAAATGACGGCCATCTTTGGTCCAACCCGCATAAGCTGATAAGCCCGGTTATTAGCCAAATAATCGGCACGTGTCCGGAGAGCCTCCCCCGTATTGTCCGGAGCAAGACTTTTCAATTCCCCGAGGCAGTTTTAATGGCCTGTGCAGCATCAGGTCCAAGCTACACCATCCGTCGTGTATGGTAGGGGGGGAGACACAGACGATGGAAGGCCAAAGATCTTGAGGGCTTTTCTCCGGGTTCCCATTGGACGCAACGGGCCTTTTACGAGTCCCAATAACCCACGCCCCTCGCGTCCGGAGCGACACCCAGCTCATCCCGACCCTTATTGCTCACTTCTTTTACGACTAATTTCATATCAAAGTGTCGTTCGGGGTGGCAGTTAGCCCTGGAAAAGAGCATGGGAGGGGGACGACTACGACAGTTTGGGGACTGGAACCATCCGGATGTATACACCCCTCCCCGGAAATTGCTCGTCCAATTGGATGGTCCCCTACATACGCACTTTTGCTGTGAACCCAACAAGTCTGGACCACCCCTGATGGTATATTCAGGCTAATCAGCAGGTAACGGTGCTCGCACCTGTACCCAAATAAGCCACCTTGCCCTACATGTCCAGGGTACGTTACACCCGGCGGTGCCCACGATCCCAAATCGGTAACACTCACGATGGCATAAACAAACGCGACCTTGGTTGTGTGTGAACGGGGCAGGGTCGTTGCCACAGGACTGCAGGGCGTGGTGCCTGCGGCCCTTTTCATCGGCCATTTGCCCACCACCCACCCACCCAGGCCAGTACACACATGCCTATGATGCAAAAAAAAAAAAAAAAAAAAACTGCATACTTTGCTCGTGTCACCCCCGAGGTTTCATACCGTTAATACATTTTTACGCCGTGTCTGATAAAAACGCGGCATATTTGCTCTCTCCTGACGAGCGATGTCATGCACTCAAAAATGATCAACCTAAAAAATACGCGCTATAAATCAAAAGCGATCATGGTTTACACATTGGCGCCGTCTGGAGAGTTTTGGTCACGGCTGCCAACCCAATATTTCCCCTCCAGGCAGAAAAAAAAAGAGAAAGCTAGGGGTATTGCACGCCGCACACGCACAGTGCGAAAAACCCGAGCAAAACGGCAAGGTCGTCACTCACTTTCTTATCATCCTCATTTCGCCTTCAGAAAACGCTCCGCTGTTATGAACTGTTTAACGAACTGTCACAGAACCACCAGTCAAAAAACTGGTGCAAAAACTATGGTTAAAAAGAAAACGAAGTGCCTGTCATGTCTTGACAACCGTTAACCGGAGTGACAAGACTTGGAATTGGACCCCGTGAGCTGATATAGGCACTAATTACCATCCCTTCGTACAGATTAGTACAGCCTAGTCTTTCTCTCCAGAAAATCCTTCCTCCTGCACGTAATGCAACAGGTCAAATGAGTTCCCCCCCAACCAAAATTGGGGGTGGAAGGCGACAAGAATGGATTTCGCAAATTAACTGCCAACCCTTTTCCTTGTTCGATTATGAAGCGGCAGCACCGATGTCAATGACGCGTCGTTTTATCACCAGCTATATTGTTGTCACCCAAACCCTGTCTTTCATGCTCACTAGATTACCCAGATCAATCACAGCTTTTGTCTTCTGGGGGCTCCATAACAATGGTCTGGAAGATGGCTGGGTTGCCCCCCAATATATTCTAGGAGGAATGAGAAGCATCTATGCTGATTTTTGCTTCTTAGAAATGCAGCCAGCCTATCACTATCTCTGCCAAATAATGCACATCTGGCACACTGGCGAATCTGACCTCATTTGCATAGTGTTTCATATCTCATCTGTGCCGATTCTGGCTAGCTGCCTGGGACTTACTCATGAATGCAACAACACGTAAAAAGTTGGGCCTACTAATTTCGCAATTTAAACATTCCGAGCACTGTCGCCCACTGGCGATGTCAATGCTTCTAATGGATGACAAGTATGGCTACAATTCCCTTTATTCCACCACACTCCTTGCCTGATCTGTCAAAATATAAACAGCCATAATTTGATCACAGGGGCCGCTCCAGCTGAACTTCTGGCTAGCATGAACTTTGCGAATTTAATGCGACCAGGGGGCAACCGCCTCGCAAAATTGCGATAGGTTCATGGAAGTGCAAAATTATTTTGGGCCTCATCCAAGTAATCCACACTTTTATCTGCTACATTAAGGTTAGCACTCCCCATTTTGAAATCCCCCGTATCTTGAACTTCCTTGCAATTAAAGCTCGACTAACCTCCAGGATAAAACAATGCGGCGGACCAGATTAGATTAGATAGTACGTATCTTAACACCGATTTGAAGTATCAGTTACTATGCAGTACAATCATTGCATTTTACACTTGGTTTAAAGGCAACATTTTTCGTAATTTCCCCCCATATCATGATTACATCTGCACGTTCGTCTTATCAAAATTTTTGAAAAAAAAAATAGTCACGGATATTTCGCTATTACTAAATATTGCCGTTACCCGGCATGACAGATATTACCGCAATCCCGCAATCCTGGCCAGTCATTCACTACCAGCTCCACCCCCCAAAATGGTTCCGGGTGGAGGCACCCAAAAGAATCGTGCTGGCCCGTCCCGTTTTGGGAAGGTTCCCCAACCCGGAAAAGGGACACAAAACTTCCTTACCTTTTTGAGGTGACCATGCGCAGTTCCCAGAAAGACCACGGTGTAGTCGCCTGTCGACGTGGCCGACACCGCCGTCAGCAGGTTGGTCGACGTCACCACAGCCACAGCCGACGCAGCCTGCTCTCCACCCAAAGGAGTGTTGACATCCAATCCACAAAAATCTTCTCGAATCTGCTGCAATTTCTGCAATGGCAAAAAATAAGAGAGAGGTTAGCTCTGATGAACAGTACACGCACCGTTATCGTGAATGCAATTTCACATTCGCTTAGCGGCCTACTTGCCTCCCAGCACCCGGCCCAAGAAATTGCATAATAAATTTAACCCTCCTGCTTGATGCCCCTAGCCCCTCTGCATGTTCAAATCACAATTAGCAAGTGCAGTAAATTACACCTGGAGATTCGCCTCATTAACGCCGGCATTTTTCATCCCGCACTTGAGGCTCATTACGTGGGCATGGAGATAACGACCCTGCCTAAAAATGCGATCCGGATCAGAGGTCAAGGTCCAACTGACCCGAGGAAATCTTCTCCGGCCCGTAAATCAATCAAGATGGACCCAGTCAGCTTTTGACAACAAATCGACGTGATGCAGCATGCCGTCTACATCTTAGCATCGCCCAACTGCTGTCGGGTCCAAACCATCAATCACGATTGACAACACCTGCCCCCCTTTTTGTGACATTCACATGCTCGTTATCCAATGGGGCGGAGTAAAAAAAATAAAAAAGCCACAATAATTCACTACAACATGGCACTGTGTTCCCTGCAGGTGCAGTGTGATAAATAGCCACATTTGCATTAACATCGCCAAGTTTGTCACCTAGTGGGGACGATGAAAAATATTTTGCGACGAGCTGGCAACATTGCCCAAAATTGCCCGCATTTCTCCTTGACCCAGCCGAGACCCGCCCTTTTCCCATTGTGCCTCCTTCACATCTCTTTAAGTCCGAACCATACACGACGCGCCCTTCACCCGCACGTCTCAGACCAAAAAACCGGATTCAAATCAACCCCCATCATCCTCCCCACCCTGCTGCAGATGGCCGCCCCCGCAATAAACACGCCAATAATTTCTGCTGATATCTGCTTCTAAGATCGGGGTCACACTTGGATCCACCACCCGAATAAATACACATCAACGGGACGCATGACTGCCACCTTGCATTCAAAAGTCTTGCACGTAAACAATGCGTACACTTTCCAACCGGCCGCATTTGTGATCGTGACTTGCCCAAGAAAAAAGAAATGGCCTCCCCACCTGAATAATTGCCCTCAGAACTGTCACTTGCCTAAACACACTCCAAAGCACCGCAATTAACCATCCTTCCAGAATGAAATACGATCCCAGGGTAGGCATGACACACTTGCAATACAGCCGTTCCCCTAATCAGTCAGCTCCAAGGGACAATAAGTTCCGATATCTGCCACTGTCAATTCAGCTCCTAAAAATATGTTTGCGGACTTCTTTTTTTTTTTTCTCCGCAAATCAGGCAAAGTGGCAAGCACCCCGAACGCAACACAAGCCTAGCCTGCCATCCATCCTAGGCTGCCGGAAGTGTACGATCAATAGGCTTCCATCCAACCTCGCCACCCAAAACCCACGCCCCCCCCCCTCCCCCCAAAAAACTAGTCACTCGGATATTATTCCGGCGCTGGACTCCGGAACCCACGACCGGAACACACCAAGAAAACTTTCTGCACTTATAATTGGCAGGCAACTTGCAAAAAAATAAGGGGGGGGGGGGTGACGTTCCGGTACATTAAAGTCGTCGGTGAAAATTGACTCACACATCGTGCTAAAACGCTGCCTATGTCAATCCAACCAAAAATTAAATTTTTACATTTAAAATTGAATAAATTAATCAATCCAAAATATAAGTTATTTCATCAAACATATCCGTTATTTCAAAAGTTATTATAGTTTATAATAACTATTAGTTCATGAAATTATTGGTTTGTGACATTATTAGTTGTCCAAACTATTAGCTACCTTCATCAAAACTAGTACCCTAGCTGCATTATTAGTTATTTCATCAGAAGTATTAGCTACTTCATCACGCATGTTATTTCAAGTTATTAGTTTCAAAACGATTAGTTCAAGCAGTTATTAGTTTGTAAAATTATTAGTTACGTAATAAAATTATAAGTCGTCCAAACTATAGTAGTTACTTCATAAAGAGCAGTTTTATTAAAATTATTGGCTATTTTATCAGCAATTATTAGCTACTGTATCTGACATTATTAGTTATTTTTGTATAGAATTATTATTAGTCATCCAAACTATTAGCTACTTCATCAAACTATAGCTGCTGTTTTATCGAAATTATTAGCTATTTCATCAGCAACTAATAGCCTTTTCAGCTGAAGTTATTAGTTATTTGGATTAATTTTATTAACTGGCTCCATGGGGGTTTCCACACTGTTTGGTGAGAATCTGGAGCGTAGATCACGAATCTGCGAAAGCACGATCTCAAATTTTGGCCTGACGGAAGAGTCAGATAAGCAGCATGGGTAGCAGCTAAAAAATCTCCTCCCTCCTGCCCTCCCACCCTCTCCCCACCTCACCCATCCCCCCCTCCGTGATCTGAAACCAGGTTCCGCCCA
The DNA here is from genome assembly GCA_000934665.2 of Catajapyx aquilonaris. NCBI lineage: Eukaryota > Metazoa > Arthropoda > Diplura > Dicellurata > Japygidae > Catajapyx > Catajapyx aquilonaris. The sequence continues at coordinate 8,554 of JYFJ02002512.1, forward strand.
CCTGACCTCTCCCCCGGGTAATTTCCAACCTGACTGGAATCCAACGCTCCATGACCATAGGCGTGTCGCTCGGGAGGTCGTGAGGTCACGTCAGGAATGCCCACGCCGTACGGTACTGCCAATTTTTTCCAGCGCAAACTGCAGGCCAAATTAGCCTCGAGCAATAAACAACAGGAAAAAAAAAATTGTCGTGTGGGAGAGACATTTTGATGGTGGGCTGTGGTTCTTTGCCTCAGATAAAAAGGGGAGCACCCACATGACCTCTGAAGACGAAAAAAAAAGAGAAGCTGACAAGGACATTTCCATCCTGTCAGAACCGTAACTAAGTCCAGCATTCTTATCAGGCAGCCAAATCCGCTGGGAAATATCCGTCTTGATGTCAGCATAATAACTCGTGACATCTTCCCCAAAATTGTATATAACTCTCTCTAGCTCTCTCTCTCTGCAGCCTATCCGGAGCCGGATGCTCTCAAATTACGCCAACGTCACGGATCAAGGCGAGCACCTGCTGCAATTAAACCCCTTCCATTTCATATCGGTCACGAGTGCTGAAAATAATAAGCCACGATGAACCCTCGTGTAATGGGCGTGACCTGTGACCCCGGTTCTGGCCATGCCCTATCCCTGGCCAAAAAAGGGGGGGTACATACCCAACCCCAATTAAAGCCCGTTATGGCCAGCCAAATCCACTACTTTCGAACACTAATAGGACATTTAAAAAAGGCGGCGCGGCGGGTGAACACTCGGCCTTTGTCAGTTCTGCAGTCCTTTTAGTGACATCCCTCCTATGGTGGAGGGGGTGTCTTTTTGGAGGACAGGGACCGGCGGGGGGTGCAGTCGGAGATCGATGGCGGCCTTAAAGTGGGCCGCCGGAAGCTTGTTTCTGGCGTCAAGTGTCGTCGAGCGATTTATGGTTACACTTTTCTTATGAATTCGTTAAGACCCAAAGAATGTGCAGGTGGTTTTCGACTCTGATTTTATCCGGCCAGGGACTACGTTAATCAGGGCAGTGTCCATCACATTCGTCCACTCCATCAACAATCTAATTATCACCCGAATGAAAATCGCCGGTTGCATCACTGGACATGACGCAAAAATCCAGGTGCACGACAAGGTCCGCAGAGTGTAAAAAGGCACTTCACAGCGGGACAACAAAAGAGGGGAAGGAAAATGGGTGGAACGCCGGGGCACTTTATACCTCCCCTAGCAAGCTTCGTGATACAAAGCCCAGTCGTGGCCATCATCTTCCACCTACAAGCTCAAAAACGTCCGAATAATGATCGCGGGACAAACAGCGCTCACCACTGGTAGCCACCTTTCATCATGCACTACATGGCCGCTTTTTTTCGGTAGGACGGGCGTTCCTCAGTACACAGCGTGAGTGTACATGACTGCCTCTTCTTTTTGGTTCAATCGCAATTGAAACAATGACCGGACATTTGACGGAACCTAGGAATAAATGTGGCAATGTGGGCTGGGGCAAAGCAGGCGTGTCGGACAAGAAGGGCAGCCACCGCCATGCGAGATCAAAGGCATGATAAGAGATCGCAGATTAGCAACATCCTCCGTGGGTCATACGCGCAAACCCGTGTAAGAAAACAAAAAAAAGAGGCAAAGGCGTGCAAGCTCTTCGTGATGTGTCCGTGCCAGACCATTCACACGGACAAAAGGTCTCCTTTTTGGCCAGGAAACCGCTGGCTACTATCCCCTGCCCAATTTTTGCCTCTACTTTCTGCACGAATCAGTCTTACTCTGTCAAGGCCACAAATCGGCGGGGGATTTCCCCCCCCCGCCCCCCTCTCCTATCCAACCCTGCCTTTTCTTTTCTTGTACAGTCTTGTTCTTCTTCACGGGCGGCCACAATGAGGAAACGAGCCGCATCTTTTCCCGCCGAGGATTCCGTCACTGAATTTCAAATCAGCGCCGAAGAAAAGGTCAACGAACACGAGCTTGCCTTCTCGCCACAAAAATTCCTAGAAAATTGCCCCGCTACCTTGGGAGAGCCCATCGTCCGAAAAACTCGCTTCAGACATATATTCGCAAACTTTTCGAACCAAAAAAAGCCGCAAAAAATTTCCCGAAAAATTGTTAGGTAGGGGGCGTGATTCAATACTGCTTAACAATAGAGAGCACTGACATTTGTCTTAAACAGTGTAGATTGGCAGTAACAGTCCAAAACCCAGCGAATTATGACATCCTGCGTTCCACGCGTTTGCTCGCGGCTCCCCACATAAGTACAAGTTAACTGCTCCAAAGTAGATGATCAAGACCGTAGATGTGAAAACTGTGACTAACCCCAACAGCCTTGTACCCTTCTCCCCTCAGCAGTGTAGTGACTTTCAGAGAAGGGCAACACCGCTGGCTGGAGGTAATCTAATCTCTCCAGCCCATAACCGAAGTTCATAATGCGCCCGTGAAGGGGGACCAGGAGGCCCCCAAGTTGGGAACCTCGTGAAAACACGGCAAACAAGATTAGGCTATTGGGCAGCCGGATCAAAAGAGCTCCAAGTCTGCAGGATACAAAAAAATAAGGATAAAAAAAAACCTTAGGAGGAGGACACCTTCCAGACCTTGCTCCATCGCCCCCGCAACAAGAATCCCTCTTGCCTGCATAATTACCCAAATAATTGATGACGGGGGAGTGGAAGATGGGGGAGGGAGAAGGGGAAGGTAGATTTCATGCTTCAGGTCGCCCCCGCCGGCTGTTCACCAACCAGAAGAAGAAGAATTTTACACAAAATTGCAGTCGCGAGATAAGAAGCGTGAAGAATAGCTGGAAGAAGTGCGGTCCCATAGAAACCTCTCTCCCTCTCTTCCAACTTCCCCTCTTCCATACTACCAGGGAAATATTGGCAATCGATACCCTCTCAGGTACAGGTACGGACAACTTTTGCCGGCTCCCAATCCGATTATTTCCCTCAGGAGGAAGAAAAAGATCTGCATCAACCGCGAGGTAATAAAAGACTCATCCCCTAGTTTTTTTTCTACTTTTCCAGAAAAAAACGAGGCAAAAAAATGAAGCTTGGCAAACTGGGCCATAACCATTGCAAAGTCCCCCCTCTGGCTGGGCCTCCCTCCCATAGAAACGGTTCTGCACGGCTGGAAATCCAGGCATAAATCCCCCTCGGCCCTGGAATCTCCATCCCGCACTTTCCTCTGCCAAATGGAGCCGCCGCCTTTGCTTCATATTTGTTTCTTTCCCCCCGTGTGCCCCAGCGCACCAGAAAAGCGCCCTGTTTTCTGCAGGCTATGCCGGATACGCTCATAATCTCTCTCAGCTTCCACTCGTTTCCTTGGAAACTTGGGACATTTTATGGTACCCCCTATAATCGGATTGCCCATTTCAGCATATAACTTATTAACCAATCCTCTCTCTTTTTTGGAAAAAATATATACATATGCAAGTATTTTTGGGGGTAGAATATTCCTCCGGATTGCCACCTTCCCAGAAGGTGGCAACCTCAAGGTATATTCTCCCCAGATATATCTGGCAGCTTGTCTTTTGTCAACGGCCAACGGATCGCTTCATTTCCTTCGCAGGTATACTGAGGACCCGTTTTTTTTTGTATTACTGAGACGTATGTCAGCCAGGCTATTCATTTTTTGGCGGGAGTACAGATTTACGAGATCCCTCTCGAAGAAGGATGGACCAGGCAAAAAAAAAGTTTCTGGAGCTGTTTTGGTGGAAAAGTGAGTGCGACGGAGCTCGACTCTTTTCTTCTTCTTTTTTTCTTCCTTCTCTGCAACCGGAAAAATTTCTCGGGTCAAATGACCCTTGCCTCTCGTTCTTAAAATGGCAGAGGAGGCGTCGGGCCAATGCACACCACTATTTCCAGTATTTGTCACGCCGCATTTACGTCCCGCCAGAAATTTCATGGACTCCCGAAAATAAAACAAACGTTGCGCGTCGCGACTACCAAGCAATGCAAATTAACGGAATGGTCCAGTCCCAAAAAAGGAATTGGCCTGGGGATTTTTGTTCAGTATTTCGATCAGGATTGGCAGGAGCCTAGAGGGTGGGCCATTTGTAAGAACGTCCATTCGAAGCGGTCCCCTGCTGTTCCGCCTTCCAACACCCATTGTCCGCTAATGACAGGAACGAACTTTGGACAAGGCGGCACTCTTTTTTTCCTCCAGCATCTGAACTCGCATTTAATTACGGCTTAAACGCAGACTAAACCCCTTAAGAAGGCATAACCGAAATGTTCCTTTATGACGCAGACCACGCCCGACCCCTGCAGCAACAACACCCACAACAATACTGGCTGGACGTCGTATTTCACGGCTGGAAATGCAGGTCAGTTAACTTTCACCCCATCGGGGTCACCTGCTGCCAAGGGTGCGACTTGGGGGCCTGTCCAGGTGCTACAGGCCAGCAAAAGAATTTATGAATATCAAAGGAGATCCGGATGCTTCACACTAGGCGACCACCTGAAACAACGTGGGGCTCCGGCGAGCAAAAGGAATTTCTCACACCTGCTGTCTAAACGCATCCCAGCAACATCCCAATCACGAGTCTAGAAAAAAATTTATATTAGGAGACTGATGCGGCGTGAAAAAGGGCGGGGTGTATAAATCCTCCATACGAAACAAGACAATACCTCGAGCGTGCCGGTACTGCTCTCACGAAAAAATATCCGGAGCTTAGGATGCTCGCCCTGTCAATAAATCATTATAGAACAATAACCTCATCTCTGACCCAATTCCCACGCTCGACTAGCTATTCTATGGGTCCACACATACAAAAAAAAAAAAAAAAAAAAAAAGAGGAAGGTCCACTCAGATTTCTCCCTCGTGATTTTTTGTGAGAAGATTCCAATTTGTTAGTACAGTATAGGCGTCGAATGTAATCCTATGCCCTGCTAATTACAATGCTTGGGTCCCGCAATGAATGGTCCCTTTCATATCATTTCGCTTTCATCGCTCCGTGGAACTGTAGTCCACCTGCATTAATATTGTGAAACCTACATTACAATGTTCCAAATTGCTTGTAGCGATGGAAACGAACATCAGCTCCAGCCACGCCCGATAGAACTTACAAAGTCAAATAGCATGTGCAAGAACAATTATTACGCCTGCTCTACTATAAATGTAAATTAAACTGGGCTGGACTGTATGCCCCGCGTGAATTCATCCAGGAAATATAAGAAAACAGCCAAAAAAAATCGGTGCCAGACTAAATGGGGAAGCCCTTGGACGCGACCAAACTGGTTATTGATGTTTGAAAATCTCATTGGCTCAGGCGAATCCCCAACATCAAATTATTCAAATGTGCGGCGCATCGGCGCACTCTTCCCCTCTCCCACCCCCTCCTCTCAAAACCTGGCAATTATCTCCGCCGGAATGGAATTCTCAAATCCTAACCTGAATTCAATTCNNNCCCCCCCAAATCACAATCTTTCCCTCAGGGTGACCAACCCTTCCGAAAATCTTACTCGAGCCCCACAAATATCGCGCATTAATGATAAATAATGGCCAGTAATAAGCAGAGGGTGCTAATAGTTGTCCCTCGCCTGCTGCATGAAGAATTTGCCTAAAATTATATCCGTGCAGTTAATTGACACTAAGCTATGACGCGCGCCCCACTGGATGCTATCTTACCCAGATTGCGCCGCCATGAATTAGTTGCACAAAACCCCCGCCGGATATGAGCAGCAGACAAATAATGCCTTCTGATTACACCCAGCTCCGACGGGGGTTGAAATAATTTGGTCAGTCCCGCATGCGGAATGTAAACACGGTCTCCACACCTGATTGGACGTGCCGATGGGAAGAGAAAAAAAAACACAGGTAAATTTATTTGTATGTACAGCCGGGAACATACTTCATCATTCTCTGCAAGTCCCCCAGATTATAAACTCCCGCTTCGTGCCTTCCGATTGACACAAACAGGCTGGCCATCAATCAAACCATGGACCCTCCATCTGCCGACCTCTCCCTGGACACCGATACCTTTGTGGATCCCAACACGACAACGCACCGTTTCACACGAACTTTCGGGGGTGCTGAGGGGGGGGACCCCTCCAGAATAAATCACGCACTACTGGGACACTCCCAAAAACTCTGCTCTCCGTGGGAAAAACGAAGAAGCAGCCTTGCCAATTCACGCCCATCGAAAGGGGTCAAAGCACCGCCGCAAGGGTGCTAATGCCCACTTAGCACTCTCCGATCGAGGCAGGTAAATTCCTGGGGTCCGGTACACAAGCGACGACGTCGGATGACAAAGTGAGGATGCTGGGCCGCCTCGGAAATAATGCGATTAGACGAGGAAGTCTTTTGGGAGCCGAGCCCGTTACTTGTGATGCTGAGGACGGGCGGCGCACATGACAGAAACACATGACGCCGGCAGGACAGAAGCCAAGGAAACCGCAACTGCATCATGAGAACTACCTGCTTTAGAACCCGGAGCACACCTTTTGCCTGGAGGTGGACGACAATACGACCGAAACTTGCAACTTCAATTAAACTACAGTAAAAGCCTGTCTTTGGCAGCACGAGTTTGACCTGACATGAGCTGATACAACCGGGCTAGCAAATGTGATTATCGGCCGATGACTAAATTTATGATATTTTTTCTCGCGCCGCTGAGTCTTCCCCCAGCGTGCACTTTCGACCCTGTTGACTCATGGTCCCATGGTGATAAGACCCTAATTTCAAGCCCATTTTCACTGGGTGGCAGATGTGCAACCCCCATTGGGCTTACAGGACTCCAAAGATCACTCTGCACGTATATATATAGGCATACATATTCTTGTTTACTATTGCTATCCGAACAGACTGATTTTATTGCTTTAAAATTCTCACACGAATTCGATTTCTTTGAGATACAAGAGGCCCACCTACATTCAGGCTTGTAAACCAAACAAATTTTTATTGTGCTAAAACCCTTACATTGTGGTCAGATAGGCTTCACAAAAGTATAAAAGATTCGCCATTGACTTCCCAATTGTGCGACCCACCTTCTTAAGTAGGACTTGCAGCAATGCTGCTGTGTACCCGCCCCCGAGTACAACGTCCTTGCGTCTGGTTCGCCATAAAATAAACCAGATCCCAGGTACAACAAACCAGTTGGCGAATTGAGGCGCATAATTAGACAACCCCGCTCTAAAATGCACCGCAAAACTGTTCCTGACCCACCAGGGGTTGCTGGCAATATAGAGGCGGTGTTGACCTCTCTCTCCCCAGATGCAAAACCCGAGTCTAGTGATCCCGGAAGTCGAGCTCTTCTCTGGCAATTTAGCCAGAACCGATTCTTCATTCCGCGTGCCTAGTCGACCCCCAGCGTTTATATTAAGTCGCGACCCGATAATTCGACCCGTGGAACCCAAAAATTATCGTCAGACCTATTTAGACGTGGAGGTATGACTACCTAATCGACTTTCTAGCCCTCTCAAAATTCACTAACACTCCAGATATCGATCCGGTGCCCTCATAAACGTCACGAATTATTTGTATCGCCCCCGGTGTTAACAACTTATTCCGTTTTTATACAGGAAAATTATGCCAAGTTCACCCTGACAAATGGCTGTAATATACGCGACATCAAGAGTTTCCAGAAAATGACAGCAACGGATCATCAATAAGCGGAGGGTCGGCATGCTTTCCATACAAAAATAACCCTTATAAATATTCAAGAAGGCAGGCTGATAAATTCCAAGTAGGATTTTTACTAGCTCCCCCTCCCCCCCCCCCTTTCAAAAATGGAGGCTAGAAAATTTGTCTCTTCCATGAAAACGACGACGCTTAATTTGAAAGAGAGATGGAAAGTTTCGCACCCCGTTTTTTTTCCAAGCATCATTATGGAATTGAAAAGAAAATGCCCAGCCTTCGACGCCCAAATCGGCTTACCTTCTTCCTTACTTTTTTCCT
>JYFJ02002512.1:16429-55787 GCA_000934665.2 Catajapyx aquilonaris
GGGGGGGGGGGGGGGGGCAGGCAGGGATTTTTCCCACAATGAATGCGAAGCCTGCTCGTTTAGTTCTGGGAATTGCCTCGGAACGGCGTCGTTGCAGCTGACAGACGGGATCCGGCCCTGGATTTTGGTCCACGATCCGCAGCCTCCCTCCCCAAAAAACATAAGAGAACCTGCCCCGGTATTGCACAGATGCAACTGCGCATCGTCCCAAAATGCACATTTCTTTTTTCCTCTCTCATTTCCAGAGAAACGCAAAAAAAAATCCCATCACAGGATGAAAATCCAGGCTCCAGTGCAAAATCAAAGCCACGTTTGGGATTATCTGCGAGCATGAGCGTGCAAATATTTGCCCGCGTGACATCAGAGGCAAGTTACACGTATGTAGGATGGCAGGCATGGGAGGGTGGGGGAGGCTAATATCCACAAGGCAGCAATGTGCTGACCCCTCCAGCCCTAGATGGGGCGCGTCACTCACTCGAATCCAATCTGCATCCCCGGAAAACTGCGATGCCCAGGGTGGGCCCTTTTTACACCTGTCAGAAAACGGGCTTAGCTAAGCCCCAAGCCCAAGTAAACATTTTGGTCAGAACCGGAGGACCACATTGCATTATTCATCCTGTCCATTGGCCCGGTTCAAAAATATATGTATATACGAGACGTGATAAAGCAGTGTTCAACCAACCCATAAAAGCTGAGGATGAACATTGTTAGAAGTTTGGCGAGCATTTGCGAAATTCTCTTCTAACTGGCGTGAGAGGAAAAACTTGCTCAGGTCGCACCTGGAATGGCCAAATATTTAGTGGTCCACCTGCCGAATCTTTTTACAACTTTTGCGTCAGTCGTGAACCAGTCTCCCAAGACTGCGATAAGAAAAAGGTGCAAGTCGGCCGCAATGGGGGAAGCCTGCGAGTAATTTCGAGGGAGGTTCCCCAAGCCCCTAATCTGGGGCTGGGGCCTCCAAATGGCACTTTTCACGATTTGCGGTCAAAAGCATCGGGGCTCGGCGGATCTCGGTTTTAGGGCTGCGATGCAAGGAGGGGAGGGGAAGGGGGGGGGGGGGGGGGGGNCCTTCTCCGTTCCTCGGGACCGGTTAATTAAAAATTCCAGCTCCTTATTGGGCAATCAAGCCCCCATAAAGGGTTCGCAGATCATTAGAAAAGTTGGCTCTTTCTCAATGTAGGGGGGTTGTCCGGGCAGGCAACGGATTTTGGGGCCTGATTATGATCCCGAATTGCACCGGAGGACCGAACCCTTAACCTCACGAGATGCAGATTTGGTCATGTCGTGCCGGTACCTTTTTATGTACGTATTGTCCTATCCCCCAACGTATTAATGCACTTGGCTTGCTTTCCATACACACTCTCCCACGCTAGCATTCCCCGAGCCCAAAAATATAAAGAGGGTCAAATGCTCTCCCCAAGGGCGGCGGGGGGATACCATTCACAAAAGCCTGAGATGTAGGAATGAATGAATGAAGCCGTCCAATTTTTCAGCCAGGCCAAGGGCGCCCAGAAAGTGGATGCCTGGCTTCTCCCTCCCCTGAAACAAAGAGCTGGAGGCAACTTTTTTTTTTCACTTCATCACCACCTCTTCTTTTTTTTCAAGACCTACACAACGCTCCTCGGCAACCTCAGGGGGTGAGGAAAAATCACTCCCAAGGAGCCCATTCCGCCTCTCCCCTACTACGAACGATACTTCCAGGATGGATGTTTTCCAGTTGTTTTACCACGGTCGAGCAAAGCTTGGAGTGCTTGCAAACATCTGAGCGCAATTGCAGCTCCCAGCAAATGATTAACTTCTGTATCATTAACGACCCCGTGAAGGTCGTTTCGTGGGTGACCCGCATGCCCCGCTGCAACTTTCCGCATTCCCTTCCTTTTAATCCCTCAGGCCAGCAGCAAGCGCAAGCCAACAGTCTCTTTGGTCCATTGTCCTGGACAATATTACAAGGCTAATCCTCTTTGTGGTGGCGGAGGTTCCTCAGTCCTCTCCGAAAGCCTCGTGTCGCGACCTCCACAAAAGAGAGGGCATCCTCTTACTTCTTTCTGCTCGCCATGTCCCAAAGGAATTGATTTAGGCCTAGCCGGGTCAGGGGCCATAGAAAAAAAAAATCTGGAGAAAAAGGGCAGTTTTCTCCCCAAGACGTCTGGAGGGTCACAAAAGACTAGCCGGCTGCTATCAGTCCCCAAAAACGTGTTTGGATGTTGAAAATTACGAGTGGGTCGCGTCATCGGGATTCCATCTTGGGGCGGTGTGTTTTCAGGAGAAAAGTGTGGCCAGTGTGAACGACCCAATAAATAAGCGAGTAAACTGTTACACGACGGGTTTGTCACGTGCTGCTTATTCTGCACAAGGCAGGTACGTATCTAAACAAAGAGAAGCTGGACGTCGCCCGGAACATGCTGGCCAAGAGCCGCCCGGAACTAAACAAAGAGAGACAATTAATTCCAATTGTATTGCAGAAGCACTTGCGGGGGCCTGGCCAGTCTCGAGGTCCCACAATTCAACAAATGGTCTTTGGTTGACTTAGGAGAAGGGCCGGCTCCTATTATTGCAATGTTGGCTCAAGCTCCCAGTCTGCAGAAAACGAGTTTGCTTCCATTTGCCCCCACCGAGTTTGTCTGCTGCTGGGGAAAAAAAGACTTCCCCTCCGGCATTCATTGGCTCTGAATAATTCCGGGCAACTCTCTTTTCCGGAGCTTAAAAAGTACTGGGTTCGACGCCCTGCTTGGCAACTGGATCAGCTGTTGGGAGAATCCTAATCCTCTCGATTCATCGCCCTCGTTAAATTTTTTTCTTTTTTTTTTTGTAAAACTCTTTCAAGGACCTGCCTCTGCCGCCTTCTTGCACTACTGGTCATGGCCAAGATGTAGAGCGTGAACCAGTTCAAGCCTTCTCCCGGATTCTAACATTTTGCACTTTCGCCTCGTGTGTGGTGTTGCAACCCGCTTCGTTTTCTCCCCCGGTTGTTACTGGAGCAAAACGCACCTGGTATCATGGCAGAAGGTAGTCAACCGCACCCGGAAGTGCGTGCAGATTGCAAGCTCGTCTGTTACGAGAGAGGCTTTTGCGCATCGATTGTTGGCAAGGCGAATTAGCCAGAGGGAGTACAGGCAATCGAGCGTCACGGTGAAAAGCGGCCCGGCATGTCCCCGGAACAATACGGGGGATTTCAGCCTTTAAGATGCAGGGGGGATTCTGTGGTGCAAAACACGCGTTTACGCTACATTTGGTGTGTACCGTCACGGCTGATGCAACAATAAAGTGCCAAGGAGGCAAGGATAAAGTCCTGCAATCATAACGCCCACGGTTACCAAATCTTTACAACCCAACATTAGAGTGTCCTTTGTTTTCAATTGGCAATAAAATGTCTCAAACCTCCATCGTTTAAAAACCGGACTTTTGTCATTCCCATTCCAGATTTGAATAATATGCTCGTTTGCAATTAAGCTATATCTAGGAAGCGAGCTGGGGATGCCATCACACCAGCTGCCTTACATGTTTACAGCCAATTAGGCCTACTCCAACTTGCGCAATCTCCGTGTGAAAGTTGATCTCTAGAGAGGAATCCCGTTACACATTCGGAGAAGACATCACTTGTCACAGCCTCGGAAGACCTATTGTTCGCATTAAAGACACCGCCATTTTTTTATACGCACCGTATATACCACCCGACAGCCTTTTTTTTGGGACCGAGTGAAAGTTGCACGAAAATCGGCTTCCTATATTTCGTTTCGTCTTGACACGTCTCGTAAAAACGATACTCCACAATTGCATGACGCTCCTGGTGATTGAAATCTCACTCCCTTTTTGCGAGGTCCCACGTTTTCTCTCTTACCGAGGAAAGGAATTCTGTTATGTGGCGAACCTCCAAAGCTGGTCTGTTTAAACTCCATTCTCCGTTTGCACCAGATTGCCTCACACTCCAGTACAATTCTCCAAGTGTGGCTCATTTGTCTGCTAGCTTCTGAGACGTAAACCTGTTTGCCGGTTTGGGAATGCGCGCACCAGTTGCCTAAAGCGGGATCACGGAATAACCGGAATCCCACCCCCATAACGGAACTACCTGTGTTATAACAGGAACCGTAGATATCACCGCAGTATTATCGAAACGTGACGGCTACACCCTACCTACGCACTCATGTACCTGAAGGTTATATTGGAAGGCATGTCATCCACCCTTTGAAGGCGGCTCTAAAAAGAAGAAAAAGAAACCCACACTCGGGGCAGGTTGGGCCTACACAGGGTCACGGCCACAGGCTCATTTGGGCCTCCCCAAGGACACGGCTTTTCCTCCCACCGAATGCCATTCATCCTCTTTTCCCTTAGATTGCCACGGGCAGGTGCCATCAAGGTATCTGCACGTCTCGGAGGAAAAAATATTAAAGAAAAGGCGGGACCACTTTTCGTCCGTTACTTTATGCAAGGACAACCATGGCCACTTTCAGTTCTTTTGTAATGTAAGCATTCAGGCTCTTCCTACTACCCAAATTTCACACAATGACTCATTCAAGCCGGCACAATGTGTGACAAAACTTGCGACAAAATAGAAACTTGGTCGTAATATGCCTCGATGACGTGCTCTCCTTGTACTACATTTTGTGGCACAGGATGCACCAATGTTAGCCGTTATAACATTTTGCTCTAATAAATCCATACCATATTATTAAACTGTTCCAATATAGGCTGGCATGGCAATACAATCAATTTGAACATATTCGCGAATTCAGCTAATGCTTCGTTAGCAGCTCACGGGCACGGTCAGATGAATTTAGCATAAACTATGAGGCCCCCACTCATTACATGCAACATTTATGTACTCTGCCAGTACATTATCAACTGTCACCCACATGTTTCACTGCATATACTTCACTGCATCCAATTACGCTGTCATGCTTTCCACTATTTTTTAACTGGGCTAATACAAAGAGGCTTTCAGCATAAAAGCCAGCTTTAATAATTTCGCTACATCTCTTTTACTGCGTCAACAATTATACCAACTTTGTATTTCCCATGACCACAGTGCATCAAATAATACTACCTCATTATGGACCGCAGGGGAGGTAATTTTTTTTTAAATACCTGCCTCCCTATATAACAGCCCGGGCTTTCCCTCCAAACTGTCACAAAACTCGCAAACTATTTGCCAGCCCCAGTAATTTGGGTGACCAGAATCACGTAACAATTGATCGCTCTATTGCTAATAATAACAATAAATATTGATCAGTCCAATACATATTGATGATGAAGCCCGCAAAACGTGCGCCTGCCTGGCCAAATAAACGCATCCAGCCACGCTATGCCATACACCACTCCCAACTAATCAAGAATGTGGCCTCAAGTCTGCACTGCCCCAGACACATCCCTAAATATAGAACTCAGTGTAATAAACCTTTGAGCGAGTCATTCCCGACCCCTTTCAAACATGGATGGAAATAATAAACGGGGCCAGGGCAGCCGACAAAAAAAAGGGCCAATGGCACGTGAGACAATAACAATTACCCCCTGTCCGTGAGCGATAAAAAACAGCGACACCGATGTACGAGCCAGGCTTTCTTGAGTGTCCCTCCCCAGAAGTGGACAATGGACTCGGACCCGGTTCGCGTCTCGACGCATCCGGGCTTTTCGATCACAAGTCCATACAAAGAGTTTCCAAGTGGGGGATGGCAGAGTTCTCCCCCTTTTCCAAAGGTCCTTTTGTCCCGGGCAAAAGGGGAGGACCTCTGTCCCCTGGTCTGGCTCGGTCCCCCAACTTTTTTTTTTAACCGACGACTCCAAATATTGTGAGATATTCCTGCTAGAAAGTTTTTAAATAAAACCAGGGCTATAAAAACCGGAGGTATTTTACAGTCCATTTCCTCCACCCGGATGGAAGTTACAAGAAGGATCGATCGTAATCATGTAAGTCTCTTCCTCTACCGGAAGGCAAAATGGGCCGATTTGGAGCCCACCAGATTTTGTGAGCGGACCAATTATTAACCAGCTTCCTCTCGCGCAATTACTTCTGTCCCGTAATTTTCCCCTCGCCCGTGACATACAGGCCACCTTGCAAGAAAATTGGGGTGCCCCCCCCCCTCCCCCTCCCACCGCAGTATAATTTTTGGTCTAAATAAATTAACTGCCCCTGCTAGGAGAGGCCTACCTCCGCCCCCGACAGATAATCCTGGCTTTAAAAAGAGATGGAACCGGGCTTGCGTAACAACCACAGCGCACTTCCAGAACCTTTCTCCACGGATTAGCCTGCCTGGCAGCCTCTCATCCAGCTCGTTTCCATGGATACTCTTGCTCCTCGGTTGACATGTACTCTCTGCTCAAGCTACCGAGCAACAGTCGACGTCCACCAGAAGAAGGCGGCACGAGGAAGGGTGAAAAAGGTACAAGGAAACGCTGCCAGATTGGGCCTGAATATTCCAAGCATTGCACACCACCATGTCCTTGCCCAGGAATTTTCGAAACCAAATGCCACCGGTTGCAGTGAAAGTAGCTGTTATTAACAACAGCGACCTCACAGTTGCAGCAGCCATGAACTAGAAACGCAGGTAATTAGCGACCCTCATTTCTCAATGACACCTTTTACAAATGGAAGTAATAAGTACCTGTGGCGGACCAAGACGACGGGGGGAAAAAAACAGGCAGAGAAGAAAAAGGTCATTGCAGAGAGGGAAATTGGTTGGGACTGACCACCGACACTAGGAACCCTGGAGGGGGATATGGCCCTTTTCTTCCACGCCGCCGAACCGGGGAAATGAGTTTTGAACCCAACTGGTCCTTTTCACGATCGGGCTTCGGACAGTCCCTAGCTCCAAATGAAGTTGGGAGAACCGCGGAGAAAAGGGTCACGCTGGATGGACGCCAATCCATTGTTAACCCAGCCCACACACGCAGTTACAACTCTGAAATGTGTGTAGTTTTCTACCCAAAATATTAACGAACCTTTTCTTATGGGGAATTTTGTAAGGAATCTCTCTTCACCCCTTGGTTCCCCCGTCGTGCAACAGCGATTGAAGCAAAAACCCCTTTTTTTTAAAGTCACGCCGGAAGGCAGAGGGTGAAAATTACACCGGAAAATATGCCTGGCTTAGGGTGCCTAAGAGCTCGGGAAAGTTATTACCTAAAAGTATTCCTTGCCTCAAAAAAATGGCTTCTCACGTAGCTCGCACCCCACCTTAGCATGCATCCTTTTCTTGTGTTTTTTGGGCTTCTCCTCCCACCTGTCAGTCAGGCAACAGTCCACTTGAAGTGGCCTCATTCAAGGAAGAGCCAAGGGCTGCATTCCAGGCTTTCAACTGGAGGCTACCGAAATGGGCCATCAGGGCTGAACAGGCCAGGTAGGAAAAACCGCGGGCCGCTTCTTTTCAAGCCGGACAGAATGGTTCTCACGCATCAGTCACTGAGAAAGTCACGATCACAGGTGCCCCATATTGCCTTGACGTCTACATTCTCCCTTCCTAAAAAATTGGCCGTTGTAACTCGCAGGGGTCCAGCATTTGTCGCGTCGTTACTGCAGATTTTTTTTCTCTCTTCCGTCCTTTACTCCCTATAGCTGATCTCATCAACCTTGACAAATTGCCAAAGTTTCTCGCTTTTGGTTTGAACTAGAGGAGACTGAGACAACTTTTCCAATCAGCAACTTTTCTTGGTCGATTTTCGGTGACTCTCCGCAATACAAGTCTCCTCCGATAAGCTATACAGGATGGAAGGAAATTGCAACTTTCACTTTCGCAGTAGCTGCGATAATCGACACCCCCGGAGAAAGAGACTTGCTTAAGAACTCTCAAGTGCTTCATTCTTTCAAAAAAAATTTAACTGGCTTGTCGCATATGCTCCCGGTACAGATCATGCAAATATTTGTACTCACCGTGGTGACGCATGGAGGGCTTGGCGAGATGAAATCCAACCCACGGCTGCCGTTCCCCAGGAAGCACGTCTGTATGTTCTGCATAAAGGTCCTTCTGATCAGCTTGAGGGAATATATGCAGAGGCCGCTGTGTTGCGACGGCTTGCTCGAGATGTCTCCTTCAGTGTTGTCACTCTCAGCAAACACGGCGTACAGCACGTCGTCTTGGGCTGTGATGCCCAGGTCAGAGGCCAGGTCGGATCCGGGCTTGCCCACGAAGGCAGCCTGCACCAGATTGTACTTGCGGCCTTCACTGGCGGTGCAATCCAGAGGAATCTCCGTGTACGAGTGGTAGTGCTCGTCCTCTTGACACACGCGTACCAGCTTGGAGATGAAGGGAGAAGGGTTGGTGTACTTCATCTGTGTGGTCAGGAAGTAGCTGAATCCTCCCGAGCTGAACCCGTATATGTAATGGATTGGGTAACGCTCTCGCTCCAGGGAGTTGACGAACATGCGGGTGCCGGTGGTCACGTCCGTCTTGGCGATCTGGAACATGTTGTCCTTCTCCAGGCTGCGGCTGGACACCGCCGGAACCTCCGAGCGATACGGAGAGTTGCCAGTGTATGTCACGCCTACGTACATGACCTGAGTCATCGGGGGCTTGGGCGGCCCCGGGGCAATAAAGGCCACAGTCGACGCCGTGGAATTGTTGGCCACAACCGCTTCCTTCACTTTCCTCAACTCCTCCGAAATGTTACTCAAGCTCCTGGTCACACATATACCCTGCAGGGGACGACCACAAACAAATTATACATTTCAAATATTACCACATTACAGATAAACTTCGTAGCAAATAGGAGTCAACTGACCTGGAAAAGGCTGCCACAGACAATCAGCCTGGAAGAAGTGTAGTCGATGACCAGAGCCTTGTTGGTGTTCTCCATCTGCCTCTTGGTTGATGTCGGAGGGCAGTCGATGGCGGAGCACTCCAAGGAATCATCTTCAGGTCCTGTCTGCACAGCCACGACCGTTTCGAGCGAGGGCGACAGCTGGTACAGGCGATTCACTGCCCCAATGTACACTCGCCCCGTGTGCTTGTCCACCACCAAGTGGTTGTACTTATCGCTTCCTGGATCGCCAAAGATGGCCACGATGTCATTAGACACGACCACTTGTAGCACATGAAGGAGTAGAAGTGCCAGAAGCCGAACCGCCGAAGGTTGAAGGGGACCTCTGCACGGCTCCCTCGCCCAGTGCACCATGGCGACCACCTCCCCGTCACGTCATAGGGATTGCTGCAAAATAAGACACACACTAATTAATTTTTTTATAAAAAAATCGGCCGGGGCCAACAGTGGCGTAGCAGTGGGGGACGGGGACGCTCCGCCCCGGGTGCCGAATCCTCTTGCTACGCCACTGGGAGGCCATATTGTAAAGTCGTCGACACACTCCCAAAAACCGCATTTTTCATGAAAACGGCCGCAGACAGACAGGTTCCAAAAATGGCCGCAGAACCGGTATGGTAAGTGGAAACTCAAATTAGACGCGTCCCAAGTTTCCACCTGGAATAACACAAACACCCTCCCTCCATGTTTGAACAACCCCCTGCGTCTCTCACATTCATTTCAGCAACTTTTCCACACGAATGCTATATATCTCGCCCTTTCCAGGAACATCGGCACGTCCCTTAAAATACATATATTGCATATCACCGCCGCCATCTCTTCTCTCTCTCTACAGGCTGCTAACCCTAGTGACCTCGCTCCGAGGATGAGAGTGATTACCAATCCGTGCATCATCTGCAACCGAGTGGTTGGCTGGCCCCCTCGCATTCCTTCGGCCGTCAAAACTTCTTGTGGCCCTCACTTTCGGCCACACTTTAATGAGGCATAACTTGACTGGATCAGACATCTTAACTCAGCGCATCCGGTTTAATCATCACCAAGACGTCACTGAACCTTGTCCTCAGCTTCAGACTCAAACGGACGACAAAATGTTCCCGAGGGGCGCGACACTATTTAATTCCTGGACTAATTAATTGGCCGTGCTGAATCGTGTCATGCGACCCGCTGCATCTGTCACCACGGTGCGTGAAGGTGTGTGCCGAATTCACAGAATTAGCCACGGTGAAGTTACCTTGGACCAACTGTCCTCCTCCGGGCCCCCGCAAAAAGAGCCATGACCGTGCACCAATGTGAAGAATCCCGATTTTATGCACTCCATGCCAACGCATCTCTTCCCCCCTCGAGGTCTGAGCACATGAGGTGAATGCATATACACCTACTCATTTACAAACCCACTCTAGCAGCCCTATGAATGTTATTGAGGCTTGTTGGAGGGCACCTCGTGACTCATCCTCCCAACACTTGCAAGCATGGGTGTGGCATTGCGAAATTCGCACCCATCTGCTGGCTACTACATGGTGTGGAAAGTGGCGGGGCAGGAATCAAAAAAATTCGCACAAGTTTTCGCATCCAACTGCTGCAGAGGATATTGAGCAGCTATCTAGTTTCCACCAGGAAAAGTCAACGATTTCCAATATGCTCTCCCCGGGTTTAAAAAAAAAAAAATGGAGCGTACCGCACGAATGCATGTGGCAGGAATTCAGTTTCCAAGTGGAGTGGACCTCCCTCCGAACTCTACCCACCCCTCCATACATATAAGTGGGGAGCCCTTCGTGCATTATGCAAATTCCAGCAAACAAGTGCTGAATTCGGTAGATATGATCCTCGACTAGCTGACAGCATGATTACTCGATTAATTCAACTCGAGAATAGCGATGACTCACATTACTTTTTTTAACGCACATACATGCGTACACACACCTACACGTTTGTTAACAAACTGACTTTTTTTTAAATGGAGTAAATAAAGTGCACCCCTGCACCGCACTCTGGAGCTGTGAAAACGGGAAAAATATGCTTCTTTCCCTCGGTAGCAGCTGCAAAGCCCGCGATTACATCACCCTGATTATTCCAAGTCATAACTCAACGTCCTGAAACAACTTTGCACGGAGAGAGAAGAGGACAAGGGGAGGCAAAAATTACATTTGTGCTATCGCAGTTGTGCTACTCCCTTAGAAAAAAAAGAAGAAGAAAAAGTTCAAACCACTGCAAACTTGCAAAAGTTTATAGCTCTAAAAAAAGTAGCAGTGTACACTATAAAACTCTGCGGGTTTGTTCGACACCATTGACAATGAGTAGCACGAGCATTCTCATTTCCCTCCACGCCGTTGAAGCCTGTAGATTCAATCCTAGCCTATCTATACTCTACCCCCCTACCAAATGGGCCAATGCGAGAGAGGAGCTGATGGCGTCGGATTTGAGAAATGAGGCCGACGCAATGAATTCTACAAATCCCTCCTCGCAACCACCGAAAAAAAACGGACTGTAATGATGACAGTCCCTTTTTGCAAATCCCAGTCCGATCGTTCTTTCCTTTATAACCAATCGTCTATTTCTCAAAAGGACGCCATTAATCAAGAGGAAGGAGTATTCTCATCACCCAGCACTAGCTGTAAAGTTGGAGATTTCCTTTCCCTCCAACTTCTTTTCTCCTTTTCTCGACTACCCACACCCGTTGTCCCCCCCTCCTCCTTGAAAGCGTCCCTCTGATTGGGCCGCCTTCCCAATAAATACACTGCGATTGCCGTTTCAAGTTTGCCGAAAGTCCGGGAGAGAGAGAAAAAAGTAATTCTACGGAGAGGCCACCCTAGGACGGAAGTCGCAACCTACGACTCAATCATTCCCGAGGCAATTATAGTCCCCACTGGTTCCTTTTTCACTATTGGGCAATAGTTTTTCTAGCTTAAAAAATATATATAGAGTCTGGTCAGGGTCGGCCCAATAATCACAATGTGAAATAGGCTAAAATCCTATTGAGTGCATGGGATGGGTGCGCACGTGACACGGGTAGTTGAGCGGCAAGCACCAGTTGGCACATGTCCAAGAGCCAAGCAACAACTAACATGGACGCCCTTGCCAACTTTACAGGTCATCGAACGTCCCTCGCTCTGCTGCTGCAACTGCATTCCACAATCCCCCAACCGGACCTCCTCCATACCTGACAATTACCTAGCCTCACGTGTATGTGTACGTCGGTCCTTTTCCACCGGCCTGATTGGCATTGTCCCTCTCACAATCCATCACATTATCGGCGCTCCTGCGGAACCCGCAAATTAATTGCGGCGCTGCTCCGCTCCGATGCAATTAGGGGGGAAACGCCGTTGCCATGTGACGGAATCTGACCGCTTTACAAGAAAATGCAACTAGGGGTACTTTGAACAGAATCTACCAAAAAATTTATGTACTCCCCGCCTACTCACAGACAGCTGGAATTCTCACTAATACATTGGATGGGTGGGGCTCCAAAGTGGACCAATGTTGTTCAAAAAAAAAATGACACTTCTTTTTTCAAGTCGAAATCCTCCTGCTAATGACCAGATCATAAACCATCCCCTCCGCCAATCAGATACTAAGCAGGCCATCAACCTCCTCGAAGACGGGTGTTCGATCTCGAGGATTACCACCAACCCCTTTGGAGGAAAAGGGTCTAATCCCCCTTGAAAAGAGAGGACAGCTTCCATTTTGCACCCAAGAACTTCATTGGAGCCTACTATCTAGGAAGGCTTAGCCACCTGGGTTTTTACACCAAAAAAATTTGGTCCAATTGCTCCTGGGGTTGTTTTTTTGTAGCATATTAGTGTTAAAACCCACACGCCCCATGGCAATGTTTGTTTTCGCTTCCAAACCAAGCTAGGCGTCAGATTCTTGTCTTGTTTCTCTAGGAATGCTCCACCTACATCCGGCGATCCCTGCTCGTTAGTCCTATTCTCTGTTTTCAAGGAGCCTGGGTTGGGTCCTACTCTTCTTCCAAAAAATATATTTGGGGCTGGAAAAGTGGGAGGACTGGTCTTTTCCACCCACACAACTTTTGGTTCCTGTCAAAAATGGCAGCTGCGGAGAGCCCTCCAAGCACCCCCTGAGTATCCAGACCAAGTGGGTTGAGAGGCTGGCAGCGGTAGCCTGCCTGGCAGCATCAAGAGGAACAGTGGTCCGGCCTGCGGTCCCCCCCTAACAGTGCGGTGGGTCCCCACGGTTCTGCCCAAACAACCGGGGAGGAAACAGCTTGCTTTTGTGCGCCAGAGGGATAGGGGAGAGAACCCCCAGAAGACGCGAATATCTCTGTTAATGAAGCCTCCACACACAAAAAATGGGTCTGACTTGAAACCGAGCCGGCAATGGGCGATGACATCTGCTACTTGCTGTGATATGCATATTTTGACAAGGTGGCAGAACCACTTGAAACGTTCAAGAAGCCATGAAATGACCACATTTTGAACCAAGTGGTCAGTGTTCTTGTAGGCGGCTGACCCATGACTGTTGCTCAGGTGGTGGCGATCAACCTTAATGAAGATGGCCACAGGGGCTCCCTGGCGAGCACCCAACGTGACGTCATTAAACCCCCTCTCTCTTCCAAACCGCCTAAATTATCCGCCCACTGCCGGACATTGCCGCCTTTTTGGCCAGCCCCCATGAATTATGCATTGCTCGACATCTCGCCCTTAACAATGTGCCCCTGCGAGTCTTGATCTATTATTTACCCTCCACGGTCCTTACTTGCCGGCCAAAGCCTTTTCCCTCCTGCTTGCTTGATTACCTTACAGCTCATTAGCCGGAGTAGACTTGCCAGGCTTCTAATGGCAGCCTGGCAACTATTGACTATCTCGCCCATGTTTCCCAGCTCCAGCCCTGCATGCAACTCCCCAGCACCAGACACAACTGCCACAGGCCTTGTTTTCGGCATTTTCGGGGGGCCAACCGTGGGAATCTGGCAAACCGGAGAAGGGCTCCTTAGGCTGAATGGCTCATATCGATTCGAGGGACGGCGGCGGCGGCGGCAGCAGCAGCCCGACGCTGCAGATGCAGGGGGCCAGAAGGGCTCCAAATCTGTTGTTGTCAAAAAAGTAATATTCCGGTTCCCAACTCATCAAAACGTATCGCACGTGCTGATCAATTAACCCGACTGACGTACCGTGACGTCTCTCTATCGTAAGTGAAAACAGCACGCACTATCTACCACGCCATACCAGTACACGACAAAAAAAACTGTCGGATTTCATCTACATATTCCGAGGAAGGGGGGGAGAAAAGCCGCAAAATATCATCAGCGTCGTCCGGGGCGGAAATTAAATTTTAACTGATGACGCCGGTGAAAATTGTTGACAACGCAAATTAACGGATCAGTGCAAAATATCAATTAAATCCTTTCCACGGTGCGCGTAATGTAGGTTGATTAGATTTATTGCCCACCCACTCTTAAATAACACAGCGCGCCGGTACATCACGATAAGAACTCTCCCCACACACACACGTCCAATTTATACGTCTGACCGTGTTTCGGCACCATCGCCATTGCACAATCCCTGGTTGAATCCAACACGTACTACCATAATTATTCTAATATTTCGGTGAAAGCAGACAGGTCGAACCATGCAAAATTTTAATACAATTGTTGCGCCAACAGTGCGCCATGTTTATTGTTTTTATTCCTAATTGCGTGTCTGCCCTCATATCTCTATCTGCTACCTGGCATTTCTATGTGTTAAAAAAGAGAGTTGGGGTGGGGGCATCGCCTGATGGCACGAACAGGCCGCCCACGCAACACGTCCTTCCCAAAATTTCGCGTAAGAAAGACCATGAATCCTCAAGGACGGTGTGCCCAAGAAATAAAAACCAATCGATCTAACCTGCATGTCACCTGCAAAAATTTAAACAAAAAAAATAAAAACACCGTGACATCACAAGTTGCTTACATCACAGGTGTGACCCCCAGGCTGTTCAGGTTTCTGTGGATGCAACGTTGCCAAATTCACTTCCGGCCCATTGTTTACGGGGGCAACCCCGAGGGGTGATAATACTCTGGAATCTACACCTTATAGCTATAACATAAAGTGTTGGAAAAAGAAAAAGGTGCGGTTCGTGGCTCATGAACGAGGCTTTCACTTTTGCTCCCTGTCATTGGGAGGCGGCCATTTGCACAACACGGGTGATACCGGGACAGATAAGTTCTCAAATAACTGCTAGGAATTATTTTAATTCGATGGACATGACCAGCAGGAAACAGGGTGCGGAATTTATCGCTCACTTTAGCACGTTCTGGCAATGCCTTTTTTTTCTAAACAAGTGGAAATTACGGGGTTTGCCAAAGTTACGGTCAGATTTTTCCCCCATTACTGTAGCGGGTTGCGGCAGAAATATGATCTATTGCGACCTATGACTCACTAGTAGATCCACGGTCTGGGCTAGTACAAGCCGCCAGCTTAATTTTCTTGGAAAATACTTTGCCCGTGACGACTAACCTCTCCGGATGCCATAAACACGCCAACAGCTGGCCTTTCGATACCAATCAAGAATATTCAGGCCTTTCCCAACACACCAAACGGCCGGAATGCACGTACAGCTTTCACAATTTCAAAAAATTCGGCCCCTAAAAAAATCTGGATCATCCCTAGAAATTTACAGTGTTGCCAAATCGCATTTCCAGAAAACCCGTTTTTCCTTTGGCTGCTATGGTCCCTCCCCCAGTTTCCTAATTGAAACGTTAGTGCGATGGAATCCATCTCGTGTCCGGAACGACGCCCTCGTCCTACCCCCCCCCCCCCCCCACCCTATCCCCCAACTCTAATTGCAAGCATCAAAGTGACCAAATCGATACTAGGGGGCCGGCAGTGCCGGGGAGAATGAATAAATCAAGCGAGACATCCATCCCGGGGTTTTTGGCTGCTATTGGCAACCCTGGAAGATGCGTGCGCAGGGTCACAAAATCGGCCAAAGAAAAACTCGGGGTGGGAGGGGGAAAACCCAAAAAAAGTTGGGGTTCACAATGTAACAGATCGCGTGACTATATAAAAAAAAGGAACCCCCCTCCCCACTGCTGCCGTACCAAAAAAAACGAAGTGACAATTGCAGCTTCACCGATCAATGTCAATTGTCGCGCGCTGTTGCCAGTGTATTTGCAATAAATTATCACGCACCGGGGTAAAGGTAATGAAAATACATCGCATGCCTCGATGGTATTGCGGTTCTCCGGACACAAAACTGACTCCTTTCATACACCCCTCCGGTCCTCGTTATCAATGTTCCACGAAGGGTTAATAATGTACAATTAATGTGAAAAATTCATGTTGCGTGCCTCTGTAGCTTTTTTGGATTGATTGCAACCTTTCGAATCACCACATTCGGAAAAAAGCGGAGGAAGTAATAAATTTATTCAAAAAAAAAAGGCCGGGTCGGCCGTTATAATAACAAAGTAATTAATTCGGGGGGTCCAACAACTGGTTCGACCGGGTTCGACCTAACCCGATGTTTCAGCCCTATTTCCAATCTCCCAACACTGCCCGATCAATCCGGCCAACCCCTGGATGCAACAGTTGGCGCACATTTTTATTCCCCTTATAAAATCGCGAACATGAATAAGGTAAAAAAAAAACACACCCCAAGTATTCCCTACTAGGAACTGCAAAAAAACCACACTCAAAAGTCATCCACCTTATCACAATCCGCCGCAAAACTATTCCTGGTCTGATTGCATATCTGCCCAACTGTCGCGACTACAAGTCGATAACGTCACCCAGTGTCAATACCGGTGACTCTGACATCATCTTGGGGGTGGGGCAAGTCCGGGCAAGTTTAAGCATGACCGGACTTGCAAATATTTTTATGGGTTTACAATGACCGTACCCCGGGATAACTATCAGCCTGACAGCAGATAGTTATACCCGGGGTGTAAGCAAAAACATCTGTCGCGTTCAACTCCCCCTTTGTGCTTAACCCACCTGGAAAACTATTGCAAACACCGCCGCTATATCTGAGAAACCGGTTGGTCGCTTGATTTCTGTTTCCCAGCCTGGGTGTTGCCTTTAAATCGGCGGCCTACAGGCCTACGCACAAAACCGGCTGCGTGGCTTACCTTTTTCACAAGAGTTCAGAGATCCCGCGAGACACAAACACACACTGTTACTATATAACACTGGGGGTTCAAACACCCCCTGCACAAAACACACGCACTAAAATCCGCGCACTATTCACACTGTTGCTTTTGTTTTGTAGTATAGGGGAGGGGGAGATGTGTGTTGCAAAAATGGGGGCGATTCGCAGAAGAGCAAGCAACAGCACAGACTGACACAAGGCTAGTCCCCGCAGCGGAATGGGAGAGACGACCTCCCCGTCTGGCAGCCACCCTGCACTCTGCGATCTGAGAGACGCCTGGCAGGGAACGCGCCAACTAGTCGGAGGAGGGGGAGTATAGGGACAGGGTTGGAAACATGACTAGTTGGAAAGTTGCAGTGTGTGTGTGTCAACAACAAAGATTTTTCAGACTCGATGCAATGACGCGGGTAGGGTGACTAAGGAATGCAGCGACGGTGAAGGTCATGGAGAGTTATGCAAAAATTGTGTGAATCAGCACATGACGCCCGCGAAATAATAATAAATAAATAAACAATAAATGAATGAAATATATGGTTAAATACTTCAGTCATTCATGTTCGGTACAGTGTGACCAACAATACTGTCGTTGTTGGCCATACCGGTACCTTAACTAAATGTGTTTCGGGCAAAGTGGTCGTTTAATTTTAAAGAAGACTAGTGGTTCACAATTTTAAAGAAGACTATCACGGATTCAGGCTGGTTACAGAGACGGGTCCGGTTGAGGGTCGTGAGAAAGGTCAAAGCCATGCATGTCAATTGAGACAATGCTTTCAGTATGATGTATGCCAACTGCATGAGGTGCAACCAGGGACACGGAAATGGGCCATCCTTATGTATACTTTAAGCACAAACGAGTGTAAAATTAGCGATTCACTAAAAAAGGGTCAATGCTGTTGCGCCTACTTGTAATTTCTAAAATGAAAGAGCAAGTGCGTAAAAATATATTCATAAGCATGAAAGGTGTTCTAAGTATATGTAAAAATACGCTCCATGACTCATGTTCCAAGCCTAGTACAGTACTTCAAGCTAGACAGCCAGAGTGGTAAGCAAAGTTCGTGTGATGTAAACCACGGCGGATCACAGGTTGAGAAATTCTACTTCATAGTATTTAAGCCTATAGATTATTATTGGCCATGTAAAGCGTACAGGATATGGCTGGGGTGCTCTGACGCTTATACTGTACACATGTAACAAGCTCTGAATACTAATCCTGGCGTGCAATTAAGTAATACTGTACTTGCCATGTAGCCTGTAACTTCCTGCAGTGTCTGTCAAAGCCAGAAAAAGCTCAATATTTATGCTTCTACATCGTTTAAAATTTAAAACACTCAACCGTTTTCCGGCTGCTTTTCCCAGACAGGTATAGTAGTTACGAACATCCGACCATTGCTACATATCCTATTAATTTTAATACAAATAATTCAGAGGCTTACATAAAGCTTAAATATAATGTATTCTACCTTAGAACATACCACTGAAGCTACATTTTTTTGTTGTTGAGGCAGACATTGTTGCTTATGGTAAATCAGTGGGTTACACTGTTGTAAGGCTAAGATACCATATTGCACACTGGCATGCTTTCTCCCCCCATATTGAAAAATAGAAAAAACAAAAAAACAAAATTACAGCCGGAATATTATTGTTTTAGAGAAGGGCCGGCCGGGCCCCTTTCCTTTTTGGCGAAAGTGGGTCCTGATTCGCAGGCAATTCTACCTCCCGATTCGAATCTCACATGACGGGTTTATAGGCGTGGCTGACGTCTTCCTAGCTATGAATCGCCCGGAGGATCCCAAATGGGCCTTGGCACCGGCACCAAGCACCACTACCACCGAAGAGGAGAAGAAGAAAGTGGAACCTGGCCGAAATGACCAGGACGTTAAACCCACCCCTTCACTGTTATGTTTTTCTCATCTCCAACCATGGCCATCCTCTCATTTTCGCATTATAAAAGTCCCATTGCAATCATACAGCTAAAAGCGCAAGGTCGCCAAGTGCACCTATACATGTCCTTTGGTGAAGCCCAACGGTGCAGAACCGTACATGTCCTTGCATGGTCCCCCAATCGACCTTGCAGGACCTCTATGTACATGCCTGCCTCACAACGAATCGCCAACGTTTTTCAACAAGCTGGAATCCACACATGAATTTGTAAACGTCCTGTTAGTTTTTTTTCTTCGTGACATGGCCGAAATTGCGCCCGAGCAACGGGTCATTTTTCAACCTTGCAAAACACTCCCCCCGGAAAGAATTGGCCGGACATGCAAATAAAAATTGCACGACTGATTCGTTCTATATTCTATAAGTCACAGAGGGTCATCAGACACACTGCGGTTATACCCAACATTGTTGCCATGTGCCAACCAATAGTGCAGGTTCGGAAGTGGAAGGCCAAAAATGGAAGGTAACCTTAGGGGCCAACAAGTCCCACACATAACACTGTTTGAAAATCCCGTCACGTCTGCGCAGGAATGAGAAAAGGGGGGGATGGGTGCTAGGGAGGGGAGGTTGCGTCCTTCATTTGCATCTGGAGAGCTTCTGCCCCTTCTTCTTCTTCTTCTTCCAAGGGAAAGAAGGAGAGGAATTCCGGGCGGAAACTGTTGCCATGCTAGGACACCACAACGCCCTAACTGCGCACAAAAAACTGGCAGGAAAAAATATGCTCCAATTATCTCTCGGATGTGCCGCTTATCTCCACTTCTCCTTCAAGACAAGAACGAGGATATTAAAAATTACGAGCAAAAAAATTAACCTTCGGGGAAGCAAATATGTTTGCATTTCTGCCCACATCAGGTATTAATTATCGGGGATTAGCGGTTCAAAATAAATATCAAAGGGCACAAAAAAGTGGGGCAGTGACAAATGACATTCCCTCCCCGACAACCCCCAAAGATTATAAGAGTTGGGGGGGTGACACAATTTCCTTAGCTGACTGATAATCCCCCGAACATGACCACAAGGAGGGCCGATTCACACGCATAACCAAGCCAATGTTTACCAATGAGGGCGATTCATTTGGCTGAATGTCAGGAACGGTGCGATTAGCGAACAATTCCAAGTAGACAATTTAATCGTGGGAACAATAGTGTTTCAAAGTGAAGCCCAGATAAGATTCCGTGGTTGGCTTTTGAAGGAGGTGGAGGTGTGACGTCACATATTTCACGCTCCATTACTCTTCATATCTGAGACACGAGGCCTGGGCTTCCAAGAGTCGGCGCCCGTAAAGCTGCTCTACCTTATCAAAATCATAAACGCAGGTGCCGGTTTATCGCTTCCGATTTTATACCTTGCTTTTTTATAGTCCCCCCGCTGAATCTATGTTTGGAAGGCTCTATTTTTTTAAAAGAAAAAAAAAGGAACGGCCGTCGTCCAGAGGAAATCCATGAATTGGGCTCTTACACCGCAGGAGGCCACAGAAAACGCCCGTAATTCTTCTCCGAGCATTATTATCTTCGCCTCTTCACTTCCTCTCCAAGTGCAGACAAGTTGGCAACCACGTTGGAACTTCCGTCGTCCCCGTAAAGATTATGGCCAGTTTAAAGAGAGAAAAAACTGGGGTAGGACCTTACTTCTTGGCAGCATCTTAAATATTTGAACCTGGTAAAGGTGGGCTTGAATACACGTCGGCACTTCTTTTGTACACAAAGTCCCGCACTATTACAGTGGCTATCAACCAGACTTGATTACAATTCCCAGCAGCAATTAGCACCATTGTGCGAATGCGTGCCTGGCCTCCCTGAAGAAAATAAATCACGATGGGCGTTCGGGTGTGGAGGGGGAGAGAAGAAAACGACGCTCAATACATGGAGCCTGTACCCGATTACTTCCCCTTAACAAATCCTCCTTTGCGATGACCCTAATTTGGCTTCACCCTTGCCTCTCCCCGCCCTCCCAGAGCAAAAGCAGCGCATGTTTTCGGATGAACAATGGCAATTTGGTGTTTTCCTCGTCAGTTTTCCGTCCCCGTAGGTTTGCAGAGCATGCAGTTTCACCACTGTCACATACCGGTCCGGATTTGCAGATGTACTGCATGCAGGTTGGTTGACCTGGCACAAAAGGTGTGCGGTTTTTTTCTTCCCTCTAGACAATTTGCGTCAAAGTGATGCCCATAGGACCCTAATTACTCTGCGAAAGAAAAATGATCTTGTAGTTGCTCTACTCTGTCTTTGATTTAGTAGTGCTACTGTAATCAACCGTAGGTGTAGGGGGCGGCGCACACAAAAAAATAGTCGGACCAGAAATCCCGTTGGTTCACTACCAGAGTAAAAGAGGAGGGTCAACTTCGTGTCTCTCCGAGGGAAGGCCTCATCATGCAAATGCCATTAATAGCAGAGGGGAAGCACAGGAGGGGAAAAGAAAAAGAAGAAAAAAAAGTATCTTCATAAGGAGTGCCTTTCCCCTCTAAGCAAATACCATTTAGAATTTTTTTCTCTTCAAAATTTTCCGATAGACTGCTCAGCGAAGAAGAACTCGTGATTAAAAAGGCTGCAGTTGACCGAGTTCCTTATGTGCGATTAAACAAGCATGGCCATTTCCCATTAAGAAATGAGGAATCTAACTGTAGAAACAGCGTAATGAACCGTGCGCTTGAAAAATTAGTCGGATATTATTTAATCACCCGGTAACGATAAGCTGCAAGCATTCACGACTGAACGCACCAGCCAAATGGATAATTACATTCTGTAATATTCTTTTGCGCCTCCTCCCAGCACGATTCTTTTTGAATGCATCCCCATCATACCTTTCAGCTCGAATCTTTTTGCCTGGGAAATGACACCAGAGACGTGACTAATCCGGTCAAATAACAAATGCAAACAAGGTCGTATCTCCGTGTGCAGATTCCAAGGAGAGAAAGGAGGCATGGACCGGTGTAGAGGTGCAATCAAGCAGTTTCATCCTCTCAATACCCACCGGAGCCACAAGGTAGAGGAAACAGTGCATAAATCAGTGGAGAGAAACAAGGCGCGGGAGTAAATGCAGGCAAATTCGGCCAAAGACGTTTTGCACACCATATTTCTAGGCTGTTCCAACACCTTTGTTGCAGTTCGCGGAAAGGTCGACAACCTTTGCCCGTCGAGCTCACGAGACCTTTGCTTCTGACAAAACAAGAAGGGATGAAGAGGACGGAAGGAAGCGAGCACATTTTTTTCTCTCTTCTTCCTCTTTTTCCACGGAAAAGGAAAAGCCCTGCGAAGGGGGGATTGGAAAACTCTCTGAATGGAGATGAAAGGACCGAGTTTCAAAACCACTGCGGATCCTCAAGTCAAAGACTTTTAGCACAGGTTGGGGTTTTGGGAACATCCAGAAACTCGCAGAGTGCGCCGACGGCCCCGGAGCAAAACGGTACAAGAATAGAATATGACTCCAAAGTCATGTTCTAGCCCCCCATGAATAGTATGTGCTCACTCTATCGCCACAAAGTTTCGCAAAACTGGACGCTGGAGCCAACATTTCGCCACAGGCCATTCAAAAAAAAATGCATAACTCGTGAGTTCCTCTCTCCAAAATTCCATTTTCAACTTTACGTCCTGAACTTAGAAATTGATGGAAAAATTGCTCCTAAGAATACCTAATTTATAGCTCCATTAGGTAGAAATTTTTCACTCACCAGGAGTGGGCGCTATTTCAGGTGTAGAAGGAGCCAAGACCTCTCAAAGCGAACGTAAAATCACTCAAAATAATTTATAGAGTTGTACAACCCCCAGCCTCTACTACAACAGCCGCTACATAAAGATACATTGGTGCACCCTTTGTAATTCCGTGTAAGATGAGAAAGCTGGGCTTGGGTGGGTGGGTGGGTTGGATGAGTGACTGGCCTAGGCAGTTGGGCAGCTTCTTTTATGGGCCCTGGAGAACTCCCTTGGAATTTAGTGGCCTCCGGTCCCGAGTCCCCCCGCTCCGTCTGGGGGCCATCTTGGCCCAGCATAAAACTCTGCGAAAAAGCCCACTAAACGTGCCTTTCCGAAGCCCTCGTCTAGATTGGCAAACGATAAGGAGCTGAAACGGTGTCGTCCCGGCCCCTTCACGACCAACAGTCATGCACCTTACATCACTCCTCCGAATCTTGGTCTGCGCCTCTATACATGACGTGAAACATAATTATGTGTCTGTGTATGTGTGGTGTGCGCATGTGTGTGTGTGTGTTGCTTGCCGCTCCCATGTAGCCTTCTGGAGCCCATCGTGAGCTTTGTGACGTTAAAGCCCTAGCCTCGGGTTCACACTGGGTCAAATCGATCTCTCAGGCCCGTCCGAATCCGCGGCACGTTTTCATGCTCTTCTTGGGCGGTTTGCTCTCCAGGCCGGCTCCTTCTTTTCCAGGTGACTCTTACTTAACCAAGCCCGCACAAACAACCAAAAACCGACTTGTTCCGCCATAACATCCGCATTTTTCCTCCTAAGCAAAAGTAACAAAAACCGCGCAGAGAAAAACATTGCGCTGATATGACATCGAGGGCAGTGCTCTCGCAAAAACATGGAAAAACAGGTCCAAAGTTCTCTGCGAGCACAGTGTTGTTACGATGTACGCTTCTGTGCCAGTACTTCAAATGAATGGGGTAATAATGTATAGAGCTGGAAGACCCCCCGAGAACCTAAAAGTGTGAATGTGTGATATAAAATTTTATTGCTTCTGCTGCCAGCTAGCTTTCTCCTCCATCAAATCAGACGTTGAAATTGAAGGGGGCCAGTCGAATCATTTTACCATCATCATCATCATGATTCTTCTTCCCTCCCCCCTTCTCTTTTTTCTCCCTGCCATCATTCCTTTCAAATCGAGCCAATGAGACGTACCACCTCAGGCCATCTGCAACCGAGCTTACACATCCACTCATGCCTAAAATAAATCCTCGCAATCACAACACAAGGAGCATTCGATGACGGTCTCATAAGCATGTACAGGGTGTTTCAAAAATGCCGGAATCTTTATGGAACACCCTGTACAGTCGTCCTTGCGGATGATTCATATGCTTGCAGGCCTATACATCCTACTGATTGGGTCACTGGGGCTTTTGATAACCGCGTCCCAAGTCAGGCGGACTGGAGATAGTCTCTTCCGCTCTTTCTAGAGCGATAATGCACACAGCTAAGTATAAAAGAGTGAGTCATCATCGCTGTGCATTGACGCTGTGCAGCATCCTTGGCCGGCTGCACCAGCTTTTTGATGAAATTGACTCGGTGGTGGCAAAAAAGCCTTTTAGACGGTAGACTACACCATCTCCAGGTTTAACTTTTGGCAGACTTTCCTGGCCGATTTAGCCCGTTCCGGTGAGGGGGCCGAAGGAAGGTCAACTCCCGGATTTGTTTCTATTGACGTCAAAGGGAGGTGGGGTTTGTTTGTGCCAAGTGTGTCTGGACGCGTGTGTAATGTCCCCCTGGCTTTCTTGCACTCCTCCCAAGACGCTTTTTTTTTGTCGGCTGGGCTTCAGTGAGGAAGACAGTGATTCAGTCTTGCGCAAGGGAGTAGGCGGAGGTTGGGAGGTCACCAGGCCAAACAGACTTTGGGCCGATTTATGACTACGAGGACACCTACAAGCGGCGTGCATGAGGTTTTTCAGGGGCGGGGATGCGACATGACGCATAAATTTTACCGCAAGCTGCCCTTGAGTGGCTTTGGATGATGCTTATTGCCGGAAAAAGGCGCCCACGAACTGTGTCTAAATAAAGAAAATAGCGCCCATTTACTCACCAACATGCGGGAAGTCAACTTTCCAATGTAACGTCCAGGAGAAGGAAGACTGAAAGGAGAAGGAAAACGCTCAATGTAAAACACCACTTAATTTTGATTACAGTATTGCATCGCAATCAACTGGGAGAACACTATTATGTCGTTTGTTGTCAGCCTGCGAACCTAACGTGTGATTACTTTCGTAAACAATTCGACGAAATGATTTGGGTAGGTTAATATATTCTGCAAGGCCAGAGGGACAGCATTGTAATATGAATGACCTGGGCCTCGATCTCACCGTAAACTATTATTTATGTAGGAGGTATGCTAGGAATAACTTAGCAGTTTAGAGTATACGCACCGATCCCTCTAAGGACGTTTAGGGGCTACACACATTAATTATTAAGCGCATTAAATAAATTACCCTTGTGCCCAGGTACATCTCAAATTATTTAAAAGCGTACAAATAATTATATATGCAGCATAGGTTTATCGACCATCACGCCTGATTACACAGTTTATAGTCAGCAGCCCTAATGCAAGCAATCCCTGGATTGGAATAAGGGAATCGGAGTATATGCCCCCCTGTAACAAGTTTGCAGTAATAATTAATTATGGACAGGAATTTACAACGATCCGCCTTTGAAAAGCGGTAATGTGTATTTAGTCTGAATCCCCGTTTGAAATCCCCTCTCGAAGCTCCCTCCACTCCCAAAAAAGTCGTTAGCTATTCCGGCCAACTACGTCTATTGCATTTGAAATTCCACAACTGTCATGTGCACCAGAACTTGGAAACTCCATATAATTCCCTTCCCCCCACCCCCCTTCCCCTTCCTCCACCTCTCGTCCTCTCTCGAATCGACATGCGGAATGCAGTGGGGAACTATTCGCCATATCGCGGAATTGAATTTTGTGGGCACGAGAGACGCATCATATCTAGCTGCCGGGGGAGAGACCCGGGTCCGTGTCGGCGATTCTATCAAACACTATGATAGTCAGCAGGGGTATGGCAAACTCGTCCGGTGTCAACAGCACAGATAGGTTTACGTGCCTGTGCGCGAAGGAATCCGCCAGGCTGGACCTGCGATTTACGACAGGTCGCCGACAGGTACACAAATCCCCAGCCGCGATAGTCTCTGGTCTCGGGAGCACCTGTTTTCAGCTATCACGCGAGCCATAAAAATTAAAGCGCCAGGTCCCCACGGATTCCTTTCCAGATCTTCCGACATAATTAGACCCCGCAATGATCATCATCATCGTCGTACGTCACCGCAGAAAATGGACATCGGCCTCTTTTCTAACCACATCTATCCGCCCCATCCATTAGACCCTAGCAATTTGCAGCCGGACACCTTTCCCCTGTCGTCGGGTTATCAAGACGTGTTCAAAGCTATCTGTCACTTTCCAACACGTGTGGAGGACATACGCGAGCACTCGCAGGTCACTGACACCAAGTCCATGTCCCGACCTTTTTTTTTAAACACTCGGTGTGCTTGCCGGTATAAATTTTTCAACGTGATGAATAGCTAATACAGGGCATGCGAGGTTTCTAACGGCGCATAATTATTGCAATAATCCTCGCTGTTCTGGCCAGAAAGTTTCTTGAGAAATTAATGAGGTTCACTTGTGAAGCGTACTACCTGGATAAATTATCGACTGATTCACCGGGACAAAGAGCCAACCGCGCGAATAATGTATTTCAAGCCCCACGCCAGAAGAGATGAAGGTTCGCGCAGGAACACGTCTTTGAGCAATAATCAAGAAATATCGCAACCAAAACTTCGTCTTCAGTTACAAAAAAAAAAAGCATTTTCTCGGTCACCTCAACAAGAGTCTGGAAGTCAAAGATAGGTGCATCATTAGCAGGTTGGAACCGCGAGGCCTAATGCAATTATAATGGGCTTAAGCCTCATTTGGGCTCTGTAGAGCACTCGTTTGCCTCCCACTGCAATGCAGACAGTTGAGAACTGCTAGGGGGGGGTCTCACCGGTAATCGCCTCTGGAACGAGAAACCTTCCCTTTTCCTAGAGTGCACTATGGCAACAGGGCTGCATAAGATTTGAGGAAAACAGGCATGGCAACTAATGGGATAGGCGACGGCACATGCGCTCCAATTGCGGAAACCCGCAACACTCGAATCATATTCACCAGGGGTTTATTTGCACGTCAACTATGTCCGGCAGGAAACTTTGGAATCCTGGCCTACACAATTTCCCTCGAGCTCTATAGTGGCCGTGCCGCACTAAATAGTACGAAAAACCACGCTGCGTGTGCGATGCATTTTTCAAAAACTGCAAAAATCTGTCCGAGAAGTCGCTTTGATAGGGGGCCACCTCATTCATAAGCAAATTAAACAAGCAAAACATATTAAAACTTCTTAATTAAAGAAACACGGGGCGTATTAACATAATGTAATTACAGCAGAAATGAAAAGCAAATAAGGGGTAATAAATTTAGGTGAGGTTTGCATGGTGGTGTCTTGCCCCTGGCCAGATACTTCCATGCAGCATGAGAGAAACTGCATGGTATTTTATACTCTGTTGAAATATTTTTCACGCCTCCAGATCCTGTTCCCTCATGCAGATTATGCGGATCATAATAATTAGCGCGCGGTCTCATTTGCATCGACCTTTTTATTACACCCGGTTCTGAAGGAAGCATAATGCACTATCCACAGTACAATTCAGTGTATCTGCTCAAGGTAACGGTACGTCCTCTCGCCCACGTATGACACGCTCAGTAAGTGTTTCCTCTCCAAAAGAAGCCAGCTTCAATCTTTACAGCACCGGAATTCGCAACCTTGAAGCTCTTCCTCCTGATGAAACGAGTGTGTACAAGCATCAGTGTGGGCATATAGGTTTGGCCACACGCCCCGAAACACTCTTCCTGAAAATGGCCGGGGATTAATGGGGTCAATATCATAAAGCTAATCCGGCGGAATAGAAACTGCATTAGCAAATACCTGGGAGCAAAATTTTGTGCGATGGTTGTCAGCATCGGACACTGATGATGAGCAGCTACCAACCAGCAAAAAACCTCGCCTGGAGGAGAAACACTCCCGCAATGTGATCACGGGCCGATCAGACTGACCTGGAGGTCACAACCCCCACCGCTTTTTGTCCACAACCTTGCCTCTGAAAACCCATCCATCTCATTAACCCCACAGGGCCTTAATCAACACCTGACAGCCCCCGCTTCGTTAATTTGTAAGGTGCGTGCGGTTGGCGAATATTCATCTGGTAACCCTGGGCAAGGGCGACCAATATGGCGGGCAGAGGGTGCTTCACCCTTCACTTTTTAGGGGGTTGCACACACGCCCCACTTTTGTCCGTGGGAAATGGAACCAAGGGGCATGCGGGCTAGATAGAGGGTGCGGTTCCGTTTTTTTTCACCGCCTTTTTCTCAAGTTCAACCGTGCGTGGGTTTAGATATCTCTGCAGCTGGCAACCCTCCTCCTCCTCGCATGATCACTTCTTTGTTGCACTGCTACCACGCTAATCTTTTATTGTCATGTATATTCACCCCCTCCTCATCCTCCCAAGGCAATCACGGGCCGCATCAAGGATTACCCGCTAATTCCAGGATCAATGAAACAATAGCTTTTTGGGAATGTACACTTCGTAAAGCCCATAGGTAAAAATCTATACGCATTTTGCCCAGGAGCACTTCGAGGATTTCCAAACACCTGCTTCAGAACCAAAATCATTGTTATTAATTGTTGGCTCAACAATCGTGACCCTACTGACAATGGGTGTGACGTCACCCTTTTTGCGAGCGTCATAATCCACGTGAGGACCAAATCCTCTCCTCAATGACAAGACTAACCAAACCTTGGCCAAAGCTCCGGACACACAAGCGTCGTGTTCAAACAAAGCCTAATTGCAATTCCTCGTTAATCCCGCGTAACAAGGACCCCCCCTACATCTGGCGATGGGGTGAAATTGGCCCTGGTTTATTTTAAGACCCGGATGACACTCGCCATGGGCAGGGGTGGTCATAGCAATGAGTCGGCTCGTTTCGGGTACATGTTCAATATTGAACTAAGATCCAGACCTTCCCCTCCATTTTTTATATATATTAAATCCTTCATGTGCACAAGTACCGAATGTTCATTAGTCATCCATTGTAATGAAAAAGGTAGCCCGAAGCGGTGAAGGTGTTCAATATATCAAAAAAGGGGCTTAAATCTGCCCAGTCAGTGGCTGCCCTTGGTCACTTGCCCACTTTTTAATTGCCCCCAGAATTTCAGTTACCCTTCGCATTTTCTCATCATCCCTTCTCGAAACAATCGGTCCACAGTCGTGTGTCACGTTATGACCGGACCAACGGTACAACAGCACGTTCGCACCGGGAGACCAAGAAGCCGCAAGCAAGCGGGAGCCTCACAATCGCCTCCAAAAACTGCTGGAAACCCTGATCTAAAAGCCTTCAAAAAATCTCCAACCATTTTTTTTTCTTCTTTTTCTCGTTCTTTCTTCTGCTTCTCACGCCCAGGACCAAGCCTCCTTCCTACCTCGCACGGAAGAAGAACAGGTCTGCTGGAACCCTTTTTCTTTTTCTCCTCTGGCGCATTGTTATTCCCGAGAGGGGCTGAGGCTGGTGGGCCTCCCTTCACGGCTAATCACCCAAACTCCTCGCTTTGGCCTCATTACGCATTTTTCCACCACCCATTAAATGCCCGCTCAATTGTCGCATCCAAAAAAGGAGCAGGGTTGTGGGAACCTGAGGGATCAGCGGAAGAACGAAAAAAAAGGAGGCTGGAAGATCCTCCCTGGAGGAAACCTGTTACTCCCTCAGGATGCTTAGTATTGATATCGAGTACTAATACTGCTTTTTTACCGAATTGGTAGGATGTAATTGGAGGAATAATGGGAGGAGAAAGTACAAGATCGACATCGTAGAATCGGGCGTTTCCTCTTGCTTGGGATGAGATGCTATTGTTCTGGATGGCCAATCCTTCTTCCTTGTCCTTCCAAGACTCGGCTCGGATTCATCAGTCATCACTCGGGGGATTTTTGCCATCCTTTTATTTCAGACTAAAGGCGGCCTTTCGTGCACTGCAGAGGATAATCCTTTCGACACACGTTACATGCCGAGATATTGCTGGCCTTCTGAGTCCATGAATTTCCGCTTAGTATTCAGTAAGGAAACTGCTCCACATGTTGCGACATACAGTGTGTTTATAGTTCCGCCATGAATCAGTGTTATATTTGCTCTGTAAACCTTGCGAAGCTGAACTTACACAAAATTTTACATACGGCATATAATTAGGTATACTGCACTGTACGCGTACGTCCCCAAAAGCGGCTCAGAAAATTGTATAATCATACTTGCAATAAGTAAAACAATACCGTATTCATAATTATAAAACAATGAAATGCTAGAAAGTTATTTCACTTTGCTGATTTCGAAAGGTAATTTATAGGTCGACCGGAGTATATGACACTGCACACTCCGGGAGATTGTCGAACAAGCTTAATGTTCCATTGTTTAATTCTATGCACGTTCCTGTCAGACTTATGAAAACGGCTAATTAGATTGGAGATGAGAATGCATGCGACGTATGAAGGGTGAAAAAGGGGCGTTCGCTGTTCAGGCCGGTTCATCCTGTTCCTTTAGCATTTTGTGGAATATGGAAAAGAACCCCGAGTCCAACCCAATCAGAAATGAGCACTAATGAGTGCAGCCTACATTAAATTATGCCAGGTGCCTGACCCTACCTGCCCCACATTAATTGATCACATTTTTACAAAAAACCAAAGTCAACACCTTTCTTTAATTTTTGTGCAAAAAGAAGATAATCCCGAGGCTATGCAGACATTTCCTTTCTCTTCCTCGTTGGTGTCGCCAGCGAAGGACTGTCACAAATCAGCACCTTGACGGTTGCGTGGTTTTGACCCGTGCGCGACACAACAGTCGCGTGTACCTGTTTGCAATCCCAAACCTGGGGCTGTCATCCGATTATTATGATTCGAGACGCATGGCCGCTCCCATCTGACGACGGAAGAAAAGGCCGCTTCGTTACCGCATTTCACGCTTGCATCCGCAAAACACTGCTGCATGTATTTTGGCAAGGGTTTGAGCAGGGGTAGCCATCCAGGCATGAGGCCCGCCAAGAGATTAATGGTCCGCTCGGCCCCATGCTTAAAAGGAAGAAATCCAACATGATGTAAAGGTGATTAGGGCCGCCCCGTTGTAAAATGCCAAGGACGCGCCGGACTATTCACACGCGAATTTCAAAACCCTGCCCTAAGAGATAAACAATCTAGTTCCTCCCTCTTGATAAAACTACAACTCTAAAAAAAAATATCCGACCCTGAATCACGATTCGAAGATGTATCGCAAATTTTTTTTTACATCGCCGATATCAAGATTTATCGGTGGGTGAAGTCGCATTTCTGCTTAAACTTCTTATCAGAACGAATCACCCGACTGGATTAATTAGAAGCTTCGGCTACGAGGATATAAACATCACTTCCTACAACATTTTTCCATTTTCTCTAACTGGCTTATCACATGTTGGCCTACTGTAAGCACGTACTCACTTTTTTTTGCCATTAGGACGTGATTTTGATACGTGCTGTGTTTCTTGGTTTCATCAGGTGTGGGAACAAGTAGCATTATCTCACCTCTGAGTCTATGACAGTCTAGTTGGTAGGCTGGCTTCATGATTTAGAGGTCTGGTCCTGTGCACTCTCCAAGCACACGTGTGTTTGTTCTCAGCACTCTCCCACACAGTTCCATACATAATTCGGCCAAAGCGCTCTGGGCAACGCCAAATTGCTAAGTCAAGCGCAATCTCCCCTCTAGCTCTCTCTCTCTAAATACACAAAAAATAGCAGAAAAAAATGGCGAGGGGGTATAAGGGAGAAGACTCGTCTAATTTTTGCTCGTTATGTGTCTGGGGCTCTGCTTCTACCAATCCAGCCTTTTGCCTCCTTTTCATTAGGTAGCGGTCTGTGCTGTGTGCGTGGAAGAAGAGGGGGAAGGAAATCGATGGCGGACTTTTTCTGCACAATACCTCAGGACTCGGCAGCAGCAGCCAATGTTGCCTTGTTTCCTGCGAGCTTCTCTTGTAACCTAAGCCCAGGCCAGGTTATATAAAGGGGAGTTTCAAAATGGCACACACGAGGGGGGGGGGGGNGGGGTCATTGCTTTGTACTTATCTCTCGTAAGGTACTGTATAATCTAGGGGAAATATGGTACGCGGTGGTTCGACGAAATAGCTTGCGATACCAGGATCAAAAGGGCTGATAAAATACCAGGGCAGATTTAATGTGGAAGTGGCCTTCGACGTCACTTTTCTTCCTGAAGTTGTGCCTCTCACGTGTTGTGAGAAAATACAATCAACGCGTATAAGGGCGGCTAATATTTTTCCTGGTGGTATTATAAGTACCATTACTCTTGAGACCAGACTTCCGTGTAACACACGAAGTGTGTAGGTCATCTGCCTTAAATAAAATCCAATGCTGAAGGAAGAAACCTGGTGCTTTGTGTGGCGTTATTCTCCATACCTATATGTTCACTTCAGCGCAAATAGGCTATAACCTGCTTAGTCAAATACTGTACAGACTAGCATGACAGTGTTGCAAACAAGTGATTTTGTGCACCCATGAAGTAGTACTGTACCCTGCTACACCGCAATTTTACTTCAAACTTGCTGTTGTCTGGAATAATTTACCAATCTCTAACAAAAATAAAACACTGCTACACGCCGTACTAGTAACAAACGCCCTAAAGTTGCAGTTGTTAACCTGTAAAGCGACTGAACGTAAAAAGCCCCGCGTAAATATTCATGCAACTATTGCTAATGTTTTTCTTCTAATTTTGTCGACTATATTTTTTAAAATTAAATCACACACCCTACACCAGGAGTTTTCTCTGCGCACCATTTAATGTATACGAGTATCTGCACAAAAACAAGCCTGCAACTATACTTAACCCTAACAATTTTTAACCGTTTATAGACATCACCCCTTAGCATGTTACAGTAACGTTACCCCATGTTTCAACGTTAAGCAAATTGCACGCAAGTAACCGTCTCCAATGCCTAGCACATGATTGAGAAAATGCTGTGGAAATGGAACTAGATCCAGCCTTTGAGTCTCCCTGAAAGGGCAATGGGTACGGCTCATTAGTCGCATCGCAGCTCGTCAAAATGCGAGCATCCGGAAGGCGATTGCAATCGTCAAGGACTTGCTTCCATATACACTGGAGGGTATAAAAGCCATTCCAAGCCTTTCGACCCCATGGTTTACAGCAATGACCTAAAAAAAAATCCGGCGGAAGTTGCACCAGTAACGTTGCTCCGGGAGACGAACCCGCGACAAGACAGATCGATTCCCGGGGAAATGTTTACGACAAAGCTGCAAATTACATTAAACGGGGACGTTATTGGAGGCCGCGTAAACAGGCAACGTCCTCATTAAGTCCCCATCCTGCATCTGATTTACTGGGTTCGAACCTCACCTGACTCCAAGCCCCCAGTTTCACTTTTTCATCCTCAACAACAAAAGCGATGTGCTCCCTGGCTTCTTTTTCCAACAACACCTCGACTTGTGCAGGAACTCGTAGCTTCCGCGGATAATGGCGCATTCTTACAAATTGACCCATAAATAACCACCTCGGGGGCCTCGACGAGGAAAAATGCTCCTGGGGGCGGCATTAAATCAATAAGGGACCTTTTAGTCGGCGGTTAGGAAGTGGCCAACCTTCCCAACACCCTTCCATCTCTCTATTTTTTGGTCTATTTTTTTTGTTCGTAGCAGTTGGTGGCACCAACAGGTACGGAGTGCGTCCTGTCAACATATTTCCCCTAATGGCACTCTGCGTTTTTCCACCTTCACTCTCCAACTCCCCGGTACCTCAACCGCGTGTCATTAGCATTTCCACCGCTGACTTCGGTCAAACACGCCAATAGAAAGGTTACGACAAAAGATAGGGCGGCATCCCACAGGCACCTGCCAGGAATTTAGAGACCCTGGCCGTTACGGGAGCACAAAGAACCCAAACACAACCAACCATTGCATTTAGCTGTACGCCACCTGACAGCGCTTAGAATGAGACACTAGCCCCAATTTGGTACAAATAGAGAGACCCAGACTTACGTATGCGTAAGTCGGGGGGGCTGCCTTACAGTAAAAACTGTTGAACATTCCCACCAGTTCAAATGCAGCTACTCGTCCAAATAATTTTTCTCAGTACAAAAGAACAGCATATGCAGTGCACCGGTGCGGAATGCAGATTTATGATACGTGCCGTGTGTGGCTCATGCGAGAGATGGGGGTTGGGGGTACGGGGGGGTGACGAGAGCAGAACCACCTGTTTGCCCACCTTCCGAGACACGAGCTGGCGCCAACAATCAACGCGTTTCAACGTCAACGCCAAGGATAAAGAGGGCAGCGAAGGTCATTAATTGGAGAGTTATGAGCAGCGAATTCGGGGAGTACGCCCAGCACACAGCACATGGGGACAAGGAGGACGTGGACTGGTCACCTGGCCGCCTTCCAACACTGCTGGATTGTCCAGGCCTAGGCTCTCCTGGCATGGCTGGCCGGCCTTCACAAGGCTGCTGCTCCCACAGCCTTTTATGGGAATGAAAACGCCGATTCTCCCAGGCGTGGGTGGATTACACACTGGGCAAAGCCAAGGCCCTTGGACACCTTCTCACCTGCACACTAAAGTGAGCATCATTCTCTCACCATAATATTTACATTCCCCCCGGTGCGGGTCTTGTAGCGGACAGACAAATATTGAAATATACCGGTTTTTTTTGATACCCATCGCACCCTGCTGGTTAAGAAAAAATGTGTGGTCGTCAAAATGTTATGTGCATTTTCATGTAATAAACAATGCAATGTGTTTCCTTGTGGAAAAAAGTATTCTCGAAGCTGCCTTGCTGCGGGCTGTTATTTACGATTGTTGAAATGAATTTAGCCGTGGGATGAAAATTCATTTACACGAATTGAAGGACTTTGCATACTTCGTGCCTTTTGTAGCAACCAGCTGTTGCATTGCATTCGAAATAGTACGCTACAAAGCAAATTACTGTTGCTGAGTAACGGAACAACCTAATCTCGAAATAATGGGTTTAAATTAGGTATTAATTTGTCACAATTGAATCAAGCTGGTTTATTGATGTCCATGGGTTCATTCCCAGGCAGAGTGTACATAGACAGATTAAAATTTCTAGGCAGACTATGGTGCACCTTTCACCCCTTTTCTATCCAGGGGCACGTGAGGTGTCCTACTCTCTAATGTCCATGTCATGATTAGCATCAGCTCGTAATAAGTAATGCCCTAAAAATTAATAAAGACTTGATTTACTAGGAGCTTTGAGAGTTGCACAAACAGTATATTGGCAATTCAAACGGTTATTAATCATTGCTGTTTTTCACGCACTAATAAGTGTCAAAGGCTTTTACGGCGCAATTTTACCCCTTGTCAAGAGCTATGTTTTTCAAACACTATTGCAATCGCTGTCATGCCAAAAACACATCCGCTCTATATATGATCCCGTAATGGACGTCATACCCTTACTCCCAGTTGAAACAGATGCACGGTTTTACACACAAAGGACACGAAGAAAGCCTCTAGGCCTGATTTGCTGCCTAATTTCACTGATCAAGCTTTGCCAAAGCTGGCCACAAACAGCAAAGGTAACCCGTCCACAAAGCACGCAGTCCCACAAGTGATTCGACGAGCTGTATACAGTATGTGTGTGTGCACGCACTCTCACACACAGCACACGCTCTCCCTTCAGCGTTTACCCCTTTTGTCACTCCCACAAACACGGATAATCACGTCCAAACAAGGAGCCCCCTCAGCAATTATGGAGAATAAATGTTATTACACGGATGCAATAATTGGCTTAATGCCGCGATCACATACCGGCCCCGGTACACCTGGGGCAGAAAATTCGGCTGGCTTCGGGTTAAAAAAGAAGCGGGGTCCACGTGTGTGTGCTGTGTATACGGTACAGTGTACGGCGTGGGAGCCCCAAGGCTCTTTGTTCTTGGGCCTGGATGCAAGATAGCGGGAGGTTCTTATGCACACACACTCTCAGGTATACGGAAGTCTTGGGGCCACCGCAGAAAACCGGCCTTGTGAAGGACGAATTCAGGAAATTTTGCCCTCGTTTCTACGATTGCGGCCAACTGATAAGCATTACCGGGGCGATAAAAGCTCTGTAATTACTCCTACCTGCGGTGGTTATGTGGCAAAAAAAAACCGGTTGGGACGGGAGCATTCCCCGTGTTATACAAGAAGGAATTCCCAAAACGGAGTCCCATTTGGGAATGAAGGATAATGTAACCGTTCTCCTCGAGGACGTCTCACTCACCATTGTTGACAGGCAAAAATCTCAATTTGGACCAACGAAGGCTAAGTTCGTAACACGGATTCT
Source organism: Catajapyx aquilonaris (assembly GCA_000934665.2). NCBI lineage: Eukaryota > Metazoa > Arthropoda > Diplura > Dicellurata > Japygidae > Catajapyx > Catajapyx aquilonaris. The sequence goes on from JYFJ02002512.1 coordinate 52,321, forward strand.
AAGCAGCAAAGACATAAATGGGGATGAAGCAAATTTCTTTTTTTAAAAATGTAGTGTTATATTACGGAAATACCCATCTCTACGAGGCAATTCAGTTATACGGCTTGTCCAATAATAATAATAATAATAATAATAATAATAATAATAATAATAATAATAATAATAATAATAATAATTGCAACACGAGCCTGCGAGCCAAATTCAATATGTGTATTAATATTGTATCCGGTCGCCCTTGTGTGCTGCAAAGCCCAATGTTGTGGCCCGTGAGCCATATTATATATTACAAACAACGCCCTACGTTGGTCTAGTTTTCAACCTTGATTATATATTATATAGTGCAGATGGTTGGGATGGGAGCAGTTTAGGGAGCGGGCAGCAGTGACTATATGGCAGTGTATGGGTGCAGTATAGTGGAGCAGAGAGAAGGCCAGAGTGGTTGTTTACCACTATTTACTGTCAGGAACACAGTAGATAGGGCGGGGAAGCCCCAAATATAATTCCATGAAAGTCTTCGCCCACCATGCAATATTAACCCTACCTGCAGCAGACAATGTGGGTGGGGCAGCGCGGATGGGGCACGCCGGAAAAGTTACTTTCTCTTTCGGGAGATGGAGAACCAAATCACTACCGTAAGGTTTTTCTCTCTCTACTTTTTCCTACTATTATTTTCTGTAATAGTCGGGGGGGCCGTGTCAGAACAGAGAGCTCCAGACCACAATAATGCGGCATCCCTGGTGAAATAGAGGGGGCGCGCACATTTGATCAATATTTGTTATCCTATGTGTTTGATGGCATCAGCGGGATTGTTTGGCGAGATCCGGCCTCCATGTTCCGACCTGTGGACATGTGGGCGTGTGTGCCCTGTTTATATGTAAACAGCTCTGTTTGTAATCAACTGACACCATTATAGTAGAGAGTAATGGATATTGTGCGGAGGGATTTCTGCGATACGTGCTGCAACACTGTATTCGACAATGAGGAAGAAAATGGCGATGGTAGAGGGGAAAGGGGATGATGCTGCAGCAGCACCCACCGCATGTGTGTGCTTTTTCACGCTTCGGGACATCTCTCTCAAGTGCACCAGCTGACGTAGCCCATTTGTTACGTGAATCTGCCTCTATTTTTAAAAACTCTCCCCCGTCATATACGAGCTCTTTGATGGCGGGTGGCGGAAAAATGTGGATAGGAACACTATACCTAGGCCCCGCCGCGCTGGTTATAATGGAGGCCTGAATAATATGCAACGGGGGAAGAGCCCGGTTTTTGGTATTTACTAAGGCAATTCAACGTGGCGTGCATAACATGTTGTGATGGCCCTGTGTGTACTGAACGGAAGGACTGCAAGATCAACAGGCTGACCTGCGGAAGCTCATGCACCGTGCCATAAATACAATTATGGAAGCACGCTTAGCACCACTTACACAGCTTATATTCAGCGGGGGATAAAACTCCCTGTTCGCTTTAAGCAGACTATATATTTGAGCATAATGTGACATGTGCGCTCCAAGTGCTGCACTATGTACTTACTGGGGGAGTACAAAGCGATTTTATTATCCATCGCAATGTGAGTGCAAGAATGCACCATGCACACAGCAAAGCGGATGTCGCTAAATTTTTTAGTGTGCATAACACTGCTTGCCGTATATACTGTACGCAGAATGCAAGCACATTTTATATGCATAAAATATGAACAAAGGTCAATGGTCTTGAAGTAGCCTATATAATCTGGCCATGATTGAATTCCGCCAACGAATTTTTTCGCTTGCTATTTCAGCACTGTATGATCTCAAATCGCTATTAATTCAGACCATTCCGCGTAGGCCTGCACTTCCACTTCCATGCCGCAAAAAGAGTTCTGCGTGTCCGCGGTTTCTGCAGATATTCCAAGCGGCAAAAAAAAATTCTACCAGTTATAATTGCAGCTCCAGTCTTTTATCATCTCGTTTGCAGCTTTTGAGTCCTATACCCTACGTGGGGGTAACTTACCCATCCTTTTGCTCCGTCTCCGTTAATTAATTTCTGTTTCTCCCTTTTTCCCCTCTTTTTGACACAGAAGTCTGCTGTTGCCGCACGTAGCAGCTGGAAGAAAATCCACATCTTTTTATTACTTGTTCCGTTTTCCCCCTCTCTTACTGTCAGACGCAGTGGGACCAGTGATAAATCGCAAACAATTACTCTTATTTTTCGCACCGGACACTCCAGAAAAAATATCTGGCAAATTTGGAGAATCGGAAGAATATCCAATGAATGCTGGCGGCATGACCCATAAAGCTGGCATGACTCACAGGCATCGGTTTGGCAGGGTGGATATCCTTGAACTGCATATGTAACCGAGCCACAAAAGAGCCTTATTATTTTATTCTCAACGCGTATGAAAAAAAGCCAGTAAAAACAGACCTCCTTTCGTGACCTACCGCACAAAAGCCAATATTCTGCACACTTGACCAAAAAAGAAAACATTTCCCACAGTGGTAAATATTTTTGCTTCTCGCAAGTACATCCGAGAGCATCAGCTTGCACGGCCGATTTCGTATGGAGTACAACCTAACCGCTAGAGTAATTAGACACGCCAGGTGATTGTTAACCGAACTAATTGGGCGCATACCTGTGGAATCATCTGCGTAGAAAAATAATCTGAGAACCTGTCCACGGTTGGCTGGTTCCAGACACATTCGCGGCCAAGGCCAGAAATTATTGTACAAGATCTGGGCGTGGCACCCAAAATCGGCCGAATTAAATCGTCGATGCTTGATTGTACCATGTACTAATGGTGTCAGGTATTGCGGTGGGTCTGGACTGGTAAAGGTCTCTCCCGAGCATGGAATGGCCGGTATGTGACCCCAGAGGACCCTCCATTCTTGCAAATTGTTTGCCCTGATGAAATTTGAGGTGCGCCCCGCTTCCACGTCCGGACAATGCCAGCGCTGGCCTACAATTATGCTGATTCAGGTGTGCAATTAGAGCACTTTTGCGGATGGTATTGGTGGCAATGAGTTGGCGCCGGTCTGGTGTTTGAAAAAGGAGGTGGGAGGAAGAAGGTCGCGGTCCGACCTTGCCTATATTACCTTTTCCTATCCCGCAGGATAAGGGCGGGTCTCTTCGGTAAAACCTCTGTGAAAACCATAATCACATTGCGCAATTTTGACATTAGTCGCGGGTCCCACCTTCCGGGATTGGCATTTGCATCCTGCTAGCTTAAAACGGCTTTTGCTGTAGCCCCATTTGTTTTGAGGGTGTCCGGAGTACACGTGTGCAAATTGAAGGCAAGAGGCGTGCTGGAGCTGTCTCCTGCACTGCTCTGAAAAAGGGGCCTTCGTAATAGATGAGCAAAGAGGCACGCCCTTGGACATACACTACAACCAACAGGAACACACAAAAAAAAGATAGGCCGTTATGGACACGGGCGCGACGACTTGCTAAATGGTGCTCCACATTATCCAGTTTGGCTGGCCAAACAAAAAGGT
>KZ538658.1:0-36687 GCA_000934665.2 Catajapyx aquilonaris
CTATGTGCTTTTCCTACTGTTCCTTGAATGTATGGATACAAACCATTCTGGACTACTCCTGCGGCTTGTGGTTGAGGATCCTCTGGAGGGCCAACATACATGACACCATCATTTTCCGCTCCTGAAGGGGCTACCATGTCATGCAGTCCACCACCAGCACTTGGGCCAGCAACATCAAGTTGGCTATGTTGAACAGCAACTAGAAGAGTAAACTATTATTGAAAAAAACACATTGACACTTCTGACGGCATAGTTACTGCCAAACGGTAGCTGACCTTTTTTCATGTGGTGGACTGGTGGTTGCATGCACTGCACACTCCTCTTCTTAACATCATCTCATCCTTCCACTTGCCGCACTGGCTGCACTTGGTATTCCTATTCCGCATCATTATTACCTTAAAATGATTCAAGGTTCATTACAATTATATGTGTGACATCACTGTACTTATTAAAACAATGATACAAGTTTCTTGTATTCATATCTCTGTGTGCGTGTGGGCAGCCTGTGTGTGTGTGCTGTGAATGTACTTACTGCGAGACTTACTGCCACTGACAGTGAGAGATAACTCCGGTCCTCCTCTACGACACCAACACTCCGACAGGTGATCCGAACCGACCGAGTTCCGCCGCGGTTAGGGGTTGAGGTATGGCCTACTCATCCTTCCTACGCCACGCGCCATTTTGAGTCTACTTATCTGGCCACCTGCACGGGCTAACGTGCTGGTTTGCATTTCGCATGACTGAGGTTTCATGGTGGCATTGTACGACAGGCGAAGTTCTCACTGCATTTTTACGGTGTAAAAACCACATGAATTGTCCTGTTCGCAACTTACCTTCGCGTTTTCCTTATGGCATGATGCACCATATGGCAAAGTTGCACAATGTGACGTTTGAAGACGGCGCTAGAAGGTAAGAGAGAATGCAAGTTGCTGACACGACAATTCCTGTGGTTTTTACACCGTAAAAATGTAGCAAGAATTTTAGTGCGAGCAATACCACCATATATGACGTCTCCGACATGCGAAATACACTCGGAAATACAAAGCTAGTGATGGGCCGAAAATAGCTACGCTGCTATTAAATAGCTGCTAAGTCTAAAGTAGCTGGCTATTTGAACTAATATTTACAAACCAGCTCGTTGGCGCGCGCATGTTGCCAAATGATGAATTCAATGCCGTAAGGGTTGCGGGCTATTCAGGATCACATTAATAAGATCCTTGGTGTGATCAATGAATCTATGCATAAGAGGTGATATAGTAGGGTGTATCTGAACTCAGTGCCCCGACGTATATGACTGCCTTCCTAGCCACCAGAGGATCGATTTAAGTATAGGAGTCCTATGTCTGGGCAGCCTCGTTACTGAGATACACTCTTTAGCGATTTTTGCCTAATCGCTCCTTCTGACTTTTAAATAGAATTTTCTGGTGTAACTAGCCAAAGAGGCCTTACCACCTGTGGGAAACAAACCAACAAAGTCCCGCCCCCAGACCTTCCAGAGCCTTCTGACTGGGGGAGGGTTCGATGGGTGGCCTAACCGACAGGATATTTTGTACTACATGTTTGCGGCCAATTATCTCCGTAATGCGACAGCCAAACATAATGACTAGGAAGGCAGTCATATACGTCGGGGCACTGAGTTCAGATACACCCTGTATGTAGGCCTACATATTTCCATGAAAATAAGGTAGTTTTTGTGATAATTCTGGAAAAACCCCATATGTCACAAATTTCAAATTAAGATTATGATCATTTTAAATAACATTGTAGTGTCTAATTTGCATAGTTGAATACAGATGTATGTCATCATCACTACAATAAAAAAACAGACTGGCTAAGGCAATAATTAGTACGACCCATGGGCAGTTTTTTTGTTTCCTGAAAAATTGTTGTCCCTTGACATGTGGGATTCTTCCGAGAAACCCCTAAATTGCAACTTGAAATAAGAGAAAATTGGATATACTAACAGCACGGTTAGCATAAGTCTGGATCACTTTGCTGAACTTTGTGTTCCACTTCAGCTTGAGTTGAAGTTGATTACCATCCTCCTCTCGTTCAATGTTTATGGCTAAATATCCGTCATAACGGTTCTTGATAACCACATAGCCCTGCACATAGAAATGGAAGAAAAAGAAAATGGAAGAAAGAATGAAGGAAGGAATGAAAGAAAAAGAAAATGGAAGAAAAATGTTAGCATCACCTGATGGGAGGGGGTTGCTTGATGATTTTGGGAGTAATATTGGTAGCTGCACATATGCTTTTCACTACTTGTAACTATACATGGCAATGGGAAAAATGATTCACATTTTCTCAAATTTGCTGTGTCACAGATAGTGTTGTGTAGGCCAGAAAAACTGGCTTGGTTTTTGGGCTGTTCAGGTTTTTCGCAAGTCTCGTATTACAGTAACAGGAAAGGTTGGTTGTTTTTTTTTTTTAAAAAAAAACTTAATTTTAATAATACAAGACTGCATATATGAACTTTTTCGTTTTTAAACAGGATTGATTTTAACCATTATAAACAGCATGTCATTTATCTCTTTTTCATTTGCAACATCTAGGCCTATATAATTGGAAATAGCATAGCATGTATGTGACAGGTGAAAACAGTTTTGTACTCTACAAAGGGTAACTGCTTTAACAATTATGTTGAGTAATTTTGATGGTAATTTTCAAAAAGTTGTTGTAATATTTGCCGGAATGCTACACTTGGTCTCTGCTGATCCTATTACTATCCTCACAAAACCTTTCCCATTACAATAAGACGTAGGCTCCTTTGTACTGCGTACATTCCTGTCATTTGGGGATGCCTAATGAGAGCAGAAATGATGGGGATTCATTGGGTGGAATTTTCCCCTTTTTGTCAACAGTGACTTAGCAGTGAACTTTGCAGCCATCACTCCAAGACAAGTCTATTTTGGGCCATATTGGTTGTGCAAAAGGTCAATGACCTTTCATAGAAGGGTAATTGGAGGGTTCCTCTCACATCAGCCGTGTTTCTCGCCTTATTAGCAGAATGTTAGAGAGACCCGAGGTCCTCTCTAACACACTGCTTCTTAGCAGTAACTGTGCTTAGCAGTGAAACAAATATTCCATAAATGCCACTGGAAATATTGTGGGTGGAGCTTCTTAGCAATAGCTAGCAGCATGTTAGCAGTAATAAGGCAATTTCTTGAACAGACAATGGTTCCAGAGATGAATTCTAGAATGTCGATTGACTCTACAGTCTACATGTTTGTCCGAATCATAAGTTAACACACCCTGCATACTCACCACGGCTACTTCCTGGAAGTTGTTTCGAACCAGGAAGCACTCGTCCCTCGACTCGTCCATTCTTGTTTACAGCGGTTTACAGGCTGTGCTCTCAAAGTATATGAGTGTGGTTGTTCAAAAACACCTTAACTACTACTCCGGAAAAAACCTATCTCTTCTTAGAACAAAAATTAATATTTGTTTCCAGAGGAACCTTGCAGATCCGATTGGAATTCTTTTCGAATACAAAATTCCAGGGTTGCCAGGTCGGAAAATTGCAACACGCGATTGTTGAAATAATTATGCTTTGGCAAACGAATGAAGGATTGGCCGATTGCAATTAGAAGTTTTAAAAAGAGATTGAAAAGAAGGCTTCGGAGGTAATTGTGCAATAACTAGCGGTGTTGCCACAATAGCGGGAATTTCAAAATGACAGTTTTTCCATAGCTGCAAAACAGTTTTAACTTATGTCACTTTCCCTAAATGGGCTTGGCCGGGGTTTCTATTACTTCAAGACAGGTGCATGCATGTAAAAAAAATTAAATTTACTTGAAGACGCAGTCAAAAATGGGAATTTGGAGTTTGCCGAATTTTACGAGTTGACCTCTGCCCCCCCTCAAAAGGTGGTCACAGGGTCATTTTGAGCAGGTAATTTTAGGCGCGACTTTCATCCCTTGGGGTGGGCTATCAATGCACCGAATTTTAAGAAAGTCGGTGAGTGGCACTTGGAATATAAAGTGTCTCTTGTTAGTGCAGATGACAATATAATTATTTTGTAGTGCAATTTGCACTTTTGTATCCGAGTATTTCGACTGCTGGAATCAATATCTGGGCATACCACCTGAGCTTAGAATGGAGAAGTACAGTATTTTAAATAAATGCAGATGGAAGCATGATTTTTCGGAAAACCTCATACATTGAAGCCCTCTGAAAGGTGTCTTGAACCTGCCAGATTCGCTCGTTTACCAGCGTGCATATTCCTGTAATATGCGATGGAGAGAGAGACAGTGACACTTTTTGAATATGTGACTTCAAATGTGCTTAAGATAGTGGGGAACGAAAAGAAAAATATCAACCAAACCGTGGCCCATTTTAGTCTATAAATTATGTTGCATATACAGTACCAGTATATTGTAATGTGTGTTAAGATATAACTTAAATTAAAATTATTATTTTCCGATAATAATGACAAAAATTCAATATTCAAAAATTTTAAATTCATATAACTCAAAAACCGTTTCCTCGAGAAATATTTAGCAAATACATGTGAAATCAGAGCAGAAAAAAATCGTTAAGAACCACCCTACAAACTCATTGTTGCAACAAAAAAAACTTACATTTTTTGCCGAGTGATATCTTTTAAATCTCCAAGATCCCAATCTAAAACACGCACCATTTGTCCTGTGACACATTCCAAAGGTTTATTTTTATACAGTTGACTCCGGAGATAACAGCCCTGGCTATAACAGACTCGAAATAATTGGGGAACTAACTGTAAGTTCTTCCGCGCATTTAAACAAACACACATGATGTAAGTGGATTGTTTGAGCGACATCTTTACGCTGGAAATAAGCCATGTTCCTCAGGGGTCCGAAATACATACAAATCCGACTTATGGACATTTTCAGAAACGTAACCCCATTCGTAGACTGGTGACTTCGTGTATTTTAATATGTTCACACAATCACACTATGAAATACAGTTTTACGCAAATGTGTGTGTGTGGGAGGGGTCACAGGTTACTTTGTTATTATAAAAGGGGGTCACGACTGGAGAAAGGTTGGGAACTACTGGGTTTTTATAACCACATCCTTGGACAGGGGTAGTGGCCACAGACGTGAAGAATATGCCAGTTTATTTCATGTAAAACATGGCAGGTTTGAGTTTCAAACTTGTAATTGAAAGAATAAGCTCTTTGTACCTAATAGTACATATAATTAAGAAAATATTGATATTTAATAAAAATATTATAATAATAATTCATACCCCGTTATCAGCTGGCGGCTCTTTAGCGGGGGAGTTCATCCCAATTTTGTTTTGACTGGAACTCTTTGCTTTCATTTACTTTGCTTTTTGGGGTAGGATAGGGACGGAAGGAAGCGGCTGTGGAATATTATTTAGGGAGCAATCCTGGAATTCTCCTGGGGGGACCGTGGGAAACCACAGAAAGCCACGGTTAGGATAGCCGGCCCCGGGACTCGAACCCAGGACCCCCCGTTTAGCAGTCGAACACCTTATCCACGCCACCAAACTGCTTTGGTGAAAATATTGATATTTATTGTACTGCTTACCTACATTTACCAGGCGCCATGCACATGATGCTTCACTTAATGCAGTGGTTCCCAACCTTTTTCCATTGTGATCCTATCTACAACCTTTCCTTGACCCGGCGACCCACATGANCAGTCCAATCTCGTTTTCCCCCCCAAATTTTTTATTACCAAAATGTTTCAACCAGCTACAGTACAACACTTATGTAGATTTGAGTTGAACTTACCCCCACAATTCCCTTATTTTCCTTATAGATAAAAAAGTTATGTACATTCCTTTTTCCTGGCCTACACCGTGACCCTTAAAAACATGCTGGCAACCCAATTTTGGGTTGGGAACCACTGAGTTAATCTGATGTTCAGGGCAGAATATATGCATTCAAGCACCTCCCACCATTCAAGTCCTGGATCTAGGACAGTGTGTTGCAGTTATGAAAGAGGGGGCCTGTGGCCTGAGTACAGTGTAATTCAAAATTTTATTGGGATGCATTCTCATACTAAAATCATCCCTAAAATAAATTGTGCCAGGGATGTGTCACCTTTATGAAGTCACAGAAAAACTATTTTCTTCTTTATTCAGTAGCACCATATGACTAGGTTATGATACAAAGTGCACATTTAAAAATATTGAATCACCATCTTCCATTTGGGAATAATGGGAATGTACTCAATATATTATTATTGTGAGTCAAGATGGCTATTCAGGTTTTCCCTTTATCACAGGCTCCTTCACATAGTCGTCATATGCCACAGAGAGGTCCTCCAGCATGCTCTGCATAACCTGGAAAGGTACAACATCAGGAAGTGTAGTAGGTAATAATGTTAACAGCTTGCAGAGAAGATTATGTGGTTAACTTGTTAATCACTTTCTGGAGCATGTCACTGTTTTAAGTGACCCATCAGCATATATTTATTTGTTTAATAATTAATAACTATTAAGTCAATATATTTCTCGGGTGCCTTTTGGTCACCTGTCTCCATCAGAGTGCATCATTTTCACTAGCGACTAACACCTAAATATATGTGTGTGTGGATATCCAGTAAGTAACTTTACCCCGCTGGGATCATCCAGTGCATTGAGGCTGCAAGCATACAGCATCGCAATTTCCATCGTCTTCTCCATTGACGCTGACTTGCTTATTGGCTTATCTCCGGCCTTGTACTGCTCCTTCTCAACCCTCTTCTTGGCACCTGCCTCCACTTCCACTTCTTCAACAAGTAAAGATGAGGCACCAGCATCGAGACCTATCTGCTTGCCCTGCTTTTCAGGAGGGTTCGGGATCTGCGTCAGGTACCGGCTGTCTTCCAGCACATCCTTCTGCTGGACAAGTCCCTGCCTCCTGTACCGGGATGCCCTTCTGCATTTCTCCTGCTGCTGGTCCGGTGTCAGGACTGGTTCCTTTCCATTCGCCCAGTCCCCGACATACTCCGTCATGAGAGGTTCATACGCCTTCTCCTTCCCCCGGTTTGTCCTCACTTTGGGACGGACTGAGGCCTTCCTCTGCCGCTAAAAGGGAGTGTGATTATAATATGGCTCTCGTCTTAGGCTGCAAAATGCGCCCTAATTACCTCCCATTCAACCCATGCGGCGTCCTTTTCCTGGTGTTCTGTTGGGGTCACAGATTTGGTCAGGAGAGCCGCTGATGCCTCTTCATTCTTCACGCTACCAGACCACCAGCTCATCCCTTCTCCTCCGGCCATTTTGTTCACCTATGATGCCTGTGATGTTGCCAGATGAGAAAACAGGACGCGGAGTGGGCAATGGCAGGGTTGCCAACTGTCGTGTTTCCCAACATGGCCGAAGGAGGGCGCTTCTGGAGATTCGGAGGCGCCAATAAAATTCAAAGTGTGCGAACAGGGTGGTGGGATGTGGACCTCTCTGTCATGGTAATTTTTGCCCATCTTTGGCCTTGTGTGAAGGGACAAAACAATACTATGGTTGAACGAAATTTTAGTGCGAAGAGTTTTCTCTCGTGATGTCCATAATTCGTTTTGTTTGCAAGTATGGCGACTCATGAGGTATTGTGGAGAGCCACGTGGTGAGCCGTGCTGGTCGCATCTCTTGCCCCTTCTCTGCCCTGCCCCCGGGGCGGGGGATCGGAGGAAGTGGGGCCCCCATCGGCCCCCCATTCTTGCCCCACCAGCCAGGCTCATCTTCACAAGGACAGGTACGGGGAAGTATCTAAAAAATATCGTCGCCTGACCACACTTTTTTCTTTCTTGAAAGTTGACAGCTCTTGATGGTGGTGGATTCCTTTACAGTATGTGTTCCTATGTTTCAATCCTAATGTATAGATGGAAGGGTTGACTGGGTGTGCAACCAACAGGGGCTGCGGTGGTCTAAGTCGATGTCCAAGGGCAGCATCTTTGAAAACTGCAGTATTGGTGCTCCCAATGTTCTATATTTTATGCTAAACTTCTCAAGAGGGCACTTGGACTATGGCTTCCTGGATTCTGAATTGGGTGAAGGACAGGCTGTAGCTTCTCCAGTTGCTAAAAATTCCCAATTCCCATCGTTGGAGGATATGTATGAGGAAGAAGGGAGAATTTATTGGAGGTCCTGGACATGTAGAAGTTGTCGAAATCGACAAAGCGAAAATTGCTAATAATTATAGTGTTTGCTCTCTTTACTTTTTCAGATGCTTTAATTTTTTTTCTACAATCCAATGTGTCTTTCTTCTTCGGGAAAGTGGAAGTATCACAAGGGCATGCATGAGTGTTGATGGGCATTGCTATGGATAGTGATGGTCATTGAAGAGGATTGGAGAAGTCCAACATTCTGGGTATGTAGGAGGCAGGTTCTGCATTTTTATATTCCCTGACAACAGGAGAGAGGGGCCAACTCTAATAAATTATTGACATCATTAAAAAAACACTGTTGAGCCAGGAACATGGGACATATCCTAATGCTGTTTCACAAATTCGGAGGTTTAATCCAACAAGCCAGTTATTTGTTAATTTGTCAGAGAAGTGCTAAAAGGTAATTTGAACGAGTTAATTAAATGCAACCTTTTTTACATATATTATTTATAACACATTTAAATAATAACCGTGTTTTGAATTGTATTTATTGCGATTGGTCCGTTCGAATCTGTTCGAATTTTAACGGCCGAAAGGAGTTGGAAATAAAGTTGTTTATTTTTTTGGACAGCCACCCTGCTTGTGACGTCACAATATTGCTAGTCTCTGATTGGCCGGCTGGTTGACATCCAACCGCATCCAACCAATTACCGCACCGGATTAGCTCTGAATATATTATCTAAATTTAATTTGCCAACATTTCATAATATTATTTAATTCATTTAATTATTAATTTCAGTAGATCTGTGTGTTCCACATAGCTTGGATATAGTGCCAACCCTGGAAATTCGAGCCGAACATAACTGGCCCCTTATTTCTAACCCACTAACCCAGGCTAACCCTATAGCCATATTGCACAATACCTTGAGGAGAAAAATATCGCGAAAATATCAAAAAGACAAAATTAGGCTTTTTTGGTTAGTGGAAGTAGGCAAAACCCAACAAACACATATTTCAAATGAAAGAGAAACGCGAGAAGAGAGAATGCGACTATGTAATTAATTTTCCTCTGAAATGTAACCAGAAAAATGTGTGTGGCATTCCATCCGTCACATGTCCACTAATTTGGGCCCTTGAAAATTTTTGGTATATCTGCAGCACATATCTATTATTTTCTTGCGAGCCATGCATGAACCATGATTGAAACTGAACATATTAATTCTTGTATGGGTCCCAACCGTCACAACTCCTGTCACCAAATATGACTGCTGTTACGCAAGTACATCACTAACTGTTGGAGTAAAAATGCTGAGAATGTGACCAATGGAATGCCACGCACATTTTTCTGATTACTTTTTTAGAGGAAAACTAACTCCATAGGCGCATTTTCCTCACGTTTCTGTTTCATTTGATATAATATACACGTACTGGAGGAGTTCATAAAGTTCGCGCATTTGGGTTGAAGGAAATGAGAGAAACGATTCAAATTGCACACAGTCATGTATTAGTCCTTCTCTCTGTATGAACCCTGCAAAGCCACACATTTTCCACAGTGATGCACGACTTGTGCGACACCGGCGACACCATTATTGCCTAAGTCGACACTTCGCACTTGAAAAAAGTTTTCAACCTCGGTAAGGCTAAGGAAATGCTGACGATGTTCCTCTCCGAAGATGGCGATTTTTTCAACAGACTCATCATCACGGACGAATGTTGGGTGTACCACTACGACCTAGAGACCAAATTAAATAACAAGCAGTGGAAACAATCAGAACTCTCCACCGCCGACGAAGGCCAGAATGCAGCTATCATCTGGGAGGTTATGCTCAGCAGTGTTTTTTTTTTTTTAAATTCCCACGGATTTAATCACGATCCATTAGGCACGAAAAGGTCACACCATCACAGGGCAGTATTATCAAGACCTCCTGTAAAACCTGCATCACCAGATCAAGTGGAAGAGACGAGGAATGGTGACGCAAGGTGTGCAAGACAAAGCACCTGCTCATTCTGCCCATGCAACTGGGGCACTTGCTGGCCAGTTGGGGTACAATAATCTGCCCCATCTGCCGCATTCACCGGACCTCGCCCCTGGAAACTTCTTCCTCTTTCGTCACTTGAAGAAACCACTGTGTGGGAAGCATTTTTGCAAACGTCGATCACAGAGGTCGAAAACAATATTTTCAAGCACAAAGTGTCGACTTCTAGAATGATGGCGTCCCACAGATCGTGAATCACTGGGGAAAATGTGTGGCTTTGCTGGGTTCATATACTAGAGAGAAGGCCTAATACACGTGTGCAATTTGACCCGTTTCTCTCATTTCCTTCAATCCAAAGCAAAGGCGCGAACATTATGAACTCCCTCGTATGCTTATTGGGTTTTGACCATTTCTACTAACTGAAAAAGATATCCGAAAAAGGTCTTATTTTCAGCCCTTTTCAAATATTCGCGATATTCTCCCTTCTAACGGGTATTGCGCAATATGGCTGAAACTTGATATGTAGTGTTATGGCGTAGGTGTGTACAGACGTAATTTATTTCACCAAAATCCGAGATTGTCTAGCAACATTTCGGCCCACTTGATTCAGAATGACCCCTAACCAACTGAAAGTTCCAAGTTTTAAAACTATATATCTCGAACACCGCGCCTGACAGCACAATTTTGAGTGCAGATTTGGAATCACTATTCACGTCTTCAGAAAAATCTATCATGGAATTGGCTTGGAATTGGCCACCTCTATTTTAATTCGTACGTGCTGTACACATTTGAATGTTTTCATCCAAGTCGAATTTTGTCTGAGAGTATTTTCCCACCTCTCATAGCACCATGCAGTGTTGCCAGTGCTTGAGCTGTGATATCTTATCAAATTCCTCTGTCACTTTATAGCGCCCCCCCATAGGAAACAATGCAAGGCTTAAGGGGAAAAACAAACATCAGCTGCAGAAAATCTTATCTCTCTTCTCAGTGTGGCAAGCACAAGTATGTTGATAGTACAGTTTGAGGCTGTTTCCTACTAGGCTGGACAACTGAAGTTAATGCTCTACAATGGAGGCGAGAGGAGAAGAGCAACGCAAAGAATTTGAACGCATGCTTAAAACGAATTACTTGGAAGACAAGGAATTGGTGAAAGGAGACATATGGTGAGTGTCATTAATACTAACAATAGCACTTATATCAACAGATGTCATATGTAATCCTGCATTTTTATTTTCAGGTACATGTTGAGCAGTCAGTGGTACCAAAAGTGGTTGTCATATGTGGACAATAATGATTCAGGTGCTATTCCGGGGCCAATTGATCATAGCTCCATATTGAAAGGTGTGTCTTGAAACCATTGCAAGCAACTTTCCATTCATTGCTAATTAATTGCATTTTGTTTTAAACCAATAATACACTGATATTATTTTGTTATCATAAATTTATTATGGCCCAAAGAGGATGGTTCTGGCGATATTAGAGAAGGATTGATACCTGGAAGAGACTATACGCAGATTCCAAGGAAAATGTGGGACTTTTTGATAGTGCGATACAGATTAATTCACGGACAACAACCTATCAAGAGGAAGGTACAGTGAACTAATATGCCTGTTCATTTTATTTGATAGCACCCGTGATAAGCTGAAGGCTTCCTTGGGTTGTATGTTGCAGTGACTTCATGCCATTATTTTATGACTACTTCGTTCCCATTTCTTGCATGATGCATACCCATGACAGGTGATTGAGTTCAAAACAAGTGGGCAAAACCGACTTCAGGTTGAAGTATATCCAATCCAGGTTAAGTTGTGCCTTAATGTCCACACATGCACCCCAGTCATTCGCAAGTTTAGCCGAGTTGACACGATTGGCAAGTTCATGCGATCCAGTAATGATAACACTGCTTTTGGTGATTTTTTTGGCAATCTTTTCAGCTGTGGCTGAGGAGAAAGGTCGGAAAGAGTTTGGCATTCCACATGACGTAGATACACGTGTGTTTTACCGATATGCAAACAGCAGTGTCGAACAATTGGTTCGCAAGGATGTGACTATTCAGGAATTGCAACTGTATCCCACTCCGACTCTTATTATTAAGATGAGGAATCCAGATGGAAGTTGGCCAAGGGATGATCCCAATTGGTAGAGGAACTTGCGGAATAATTGCAGTAGTTACTAAAATATTAAATTGCTTCCTGCGCACAGGAACATGGACATTATGGAACAAAATGCTCAACATGTAAAAGAAGATGAAAATCTCTGCCGTTCTGCACTCGAACTGCGACAATACGTGGTGAAAATGGAGGCCCGACTGAAAACAAACATAGAGCATCAGTTGGAAGCTGGAATTAACTCAACAATAGCACAGATTAAAAAGCTGGAGTTGCTGAGCACTAAAGATGAAAGAGCATACATCGGCATGTGGAAGAAGAGTTTGGCGCAAAATTTGGCAGGTACTATTAGACCTCCAAAGACTGTGCAGGGTATTTACAAAAATAATACGTACCAGCAAACTTCTAATTTAAATCCCAGGTCACTAGAGTTCGTTTTATAAAGAAGTAGGCCAATAATATTTGGTCACAGCTGCATCTTTGGCCTGTTGAGGCAATTAGTTTTAATTTTTTAAAGTACAGTAGGTCATGTCCCGCACACAGAGCCTGCTTTAATACTTTAATATGTCTTGGCAACTGGTTACAGCTGATGATTGCTTGCAATAAAAAAAAAACCTTCACTATAACATTTATATTACGCTTATATAAATGACAAAGCAAACTTACGGTAAAGGTTTTGTGCCAGGCTCTATAGGATTCTTCTTTAGCCAACCATTTACTTGACGCTAATTACACTGTTCGACAAGGGTAAATTTTCCCGGGTTATGATATGTGTTTCAATAAGTATTTTTGCTGCTGATTCCAAATCTGTAATTAGAATAATTGTGCTGGCAGGCACAGTGTTTAAGATATACTGCATTTAGTGCAATAAATGCAGTATATCTCAAACACTGTGTCTGCCAGCACAGTTCTAAGTGCAGATTTGCAATCAGGGAGATAAGTACTATAATAATCACTATTCACATCTTCGGAAAGAGCAAAAAGGTTTTTTTTTGTCTGACGGCATATCTGCAAAACATGTCTATTATTTTCTCGCGAATCATGCATGACCCAGGCCTCTAACTTTACATACTGAACCTTATGTCCGTCACAACTAGAGTCACCAAATATGACTTGATGTAACGCAAATACATCACCGAGGTCACAATAATATTCTTGAGCATGTGAATGAGCAAGTGACCAATGAAATGCTATAAATATTTATTTTTACATTTTAGAGGAAAACATTACTAATTCCATAGGCTAATTCCACTAACCGAAAAAATTCTTTAAAAAGGCCTCATTTTCAGCCATTTCCAGATTTTTGCAAATTTCTTCCTCGTCATCGTATTTCGCAATATGGCTGAATCTTTATTAGCAGCATTACGGAATAGGTGAGCACATCTGTGATTATTTTCACCAAGATCCGAGACGGTCTAGCAACATTTAGGCTCACTTGATTCGGCAAAACCCCTAGTAAACAGTTCCAAATTTCAAAACCATATATCTCAGAAACTGTCCCTGACAGAAACCTTTTAAGCAGATATTCGGATTCAGCGCAGAAATTACAATAGGAATCACTATTCACAACTTCAGAAAATAGAAAAAAGTGTAATTTTGTAGGACAGTGTTATCTCAACTGTAACTATAGGATGGTCCAACCATGTGGAACTTTATGTATAATCCTCACAGCCACTAGTGACCTGGACTTACGTACATGAGCTTGTTGGTTGAATTAATAAACACCCTGCGTAACTGCTAAAATCAATTAGAAATGTGCAATGTAATTTAATTATGCAATTTGACATTTCCCAGAAATGCAAGATCAGTGGACCAAATTACCCAAAATCTTGCTGAAAGAAACGGGATCGCTGCGAGAACATGTATCAGCTGTTGAGAAGAGCCACAAGGCAGCGCTGCAGTTGCTCGAGTCCAATGCAAAGTCACAGATTAGGAAAGCCAGAGAATCTGTCTTGAATAAGTTCCAAGAGGTTGCTGACTCAGACCTTGAATGCAGCATTTGCAAGGAAATTATTATACAGGTTTTATGGTTTTATTGATTTCTGTGTGTTTTGTATATTAGTGCAACCTTTGAAAACTGGAATTTGTTTACTAGAGCCATCACTTTTAAACATTCATCACCAACAATAACTACAGCGACCATAAATATTGTCAATGGCAAATCATTGATGCATTGCATAAAATATATACTATGTGGGTTGTTTCATAAGTCATGCCGCGTATTTTTTAAATTCAAAAACGGTAACACATACAGAGATGACCTTTGCTGAGTTTTGAAGCTACGGTGATTACAATTTGATCTGGCATATAGATGTCACCCAGATCGCGGTGGAGGCAGGGAAACAATAGGGGATCGTGACTCCCCCACCGCACCATCGCCCTAAGAATTAAGGCCTGAACCTGACGTGCTTGGAGCTGTTGGACGCTGTATGGTGCAGGACACTCGGAGATGGACAACACTGTAGCTTGCTTTCGAGTGTGGGACAAGTCAGAGCACTATGCTGAGGACTCTGCAAGACTGAAAAGTCTCAGGAAGTTGGCATCCTCAATGGTTCCTCACCATCTCTTTGAGGTGCAAAAGTGCCACCATTTCGCCTTCGCTTGGAACTCGATCGCATTGCTGAGGGTGATGGTTTTTTTCAAATGGTTTGTGGCGATGGATGACACATGCCTCCGGTTATAGTGCTCGAAAGCAAGCTCCAGTGTTGTCCATCTCCAAGTGTCCTGCATGCAGAGTCCAACAGCTCCAAGCGTGTCAGGCTCGGCCCTTCTTAGGACGATGGTGCTGTTGGCGGGTCACGATCCCTTTTGTTTCCCTGCCTCCCCCGCGATGTGGGCGACATCTATAAGCCAGATCAAATTGTAATCGCAGGAGCTTCAAAACTCAGCAAAGGTCATTTCTGTATACCGTATTTGAATAAAAAAAAATACGCGCCATGACTTATGAAACAACCCAAGAAGGCCTATAATAGGCCTACTTGGGTTGTTTCATAAGTCATGTCATGGTGTCATTGTTAATAATTAACAATGACACCATGACATGACTAGATTCTAGTGTAATTGGTAAAAATGGGAAGGCCATTTCAAGGCTAGGGGGATTTCAGTACTGTATTTTATTTGTTAACATTGCGTGCTTTCTTTGCTAAATAATAACAGGTGATAATAACTGGTCTATTCTTCACCTGCAGGCGGTAACTCTAAACTGTGGTCACTCCTTTTGCGAGTATTGCCTTAATATGTGGAGAGAACGGGCTCCTCAATATGACTGTCCGTTGTGCAGGAAGCCGGTCGAGACATGTGTCAGATCTGTCATGATTGACAGCTTCATTGAGAATTTTATTGATGCACTTGGTGACAATGAAATTAAGACAAACAGAAACGATCTGAGGGCTGCACGTTACAATGCAGGTAAGTGGCATATAGCAATCTTCACATGGCATGCAAGCAATATTTTAAAGGGAAACTTTAAAAACATTTAAAGGTACTTAAACCACATAGGCTTACTTTTTGCTTCCTGGTATCAGTATTAAAACATTTTATTTGCAGGCCCAGAGGAAAATGAGAATTAAGGATCACTGGATGAAGCCTAATGAATATTGTTGTGCCATCTACAATTGCATGATAAATGTAATTACATACTTATGCATAGCGTTGGATTTCCCACTAGGCAGAGTAGGCAATTGCCTAGGGGTGGCCGCAAGCTGGAATATAATTTTTTTAAATAAAATAAAACAAAGGCGGCGACATACTTAGGGATGGGGGGCGGGGATCTCAACTGCCTAAGGGTGGCCAGGGGGTGGGTGGTAAATCCAGCGCTGTGTATACATAGGATTCCAACTCTACTTTTAAATCATACTTGCTGTATTACTGCTCTATTACTGCTTAACCATCCTTCCTGGAACGTCAGATAAAGATGGCTTTCGCTTGGCATTTCCTTTTTTAAATTTTTGAGCACGAATACAGACTTTCCATTCGCCCTGCTATCCCGTACCATGAACTAGATCAGGAGGTTATTTGATACAGCTACAAAAGAAGAGCAATTTGTAGTATACTAGTCAAAAAACAATGAAAGCCCAAAATACGAACACCTAATATTGTTTTATTTAATCACAGTGTAACTGTAGCAGGAGAATATATGGCCCTTGTCGCTTAATGTTATAGTGGCATTGGGAATTTCCAAAGCCTTTATTTGTCTTGCTTTATTTAGGATGACCTGAAAATTTTCAGTAGCATTAATGACAAAGATGCACACATTATTATTGTCATAATAATTTATGAATTACACAGAAGTGAATGTTGCACTCAACAATGTAACGTACGATTCTCCCTCTCCTCCACCATGCATTTTCTTCTCTCCTTTTGATCAGAAGGCAGTCGACTGACCATATCCTCAATAAGGCCATCTATTACTAGGGAAGATATTGCACTAGTGATCTTTCTTCTGCACAGGGGACATTCGGCACTCTTGGAACGCCACTGTGACAAACAGTGGCAGCAGAATGTATGGGAACAGTTGATAGTAGTTGCCTAAATTAAAGGGTAGGAGTCATGATGGGTACACATGTACAGCACCAGGCTGAAACATGAAAATGTCCAAATTGACCTTTACAAATAGCTCACTGCATATGCTACATTGCAAGTGACATTCTATCAAGTTTTCTTCTTGGCTGTGAGAAGACGTCGCAGAAGCACTTTGGTTGTTGCCATCCAACATGCCACTTTCTGCAACACTTTCATTGTCGAACATCATATCCATATGCATTGCATTGAGCTGTATTTGAAGACTATCCAGTTTACACATCAGCCATTCTATATGTTCACTGCTTCCTCCTCTTTCAAGCTCAGCTGTAAGTAATAATCAACAGTGCGCTAATATAGTAGAATCATTGGTCACTTTGGCATCAACATAAATGTGGTGAAATCTGTCTACTAGAAAACATGGACACACTGGAAAGTTGTCCCTTACTCAACTTATATTTTGGTCCCTGGATAGGTTTTTAAAAGCATATACCAGGGTGTAGGCTGTGACTTGGGACATGCTTCTAGGCATCTAGGGTGTGTAGGGGAAGCAATTTGAGATTGGACACCCGTAGTCAGAAACTCATCCCTACGGAGTCATCCCATTGTTGTAACAATCCATTATTGTTGTGTTTTCCATTGTGCTCCTTGTTTAGTTGTTATAAACAATTTCATCCAAAAATTGAAATATTGTTACAAGAATGGACCTTTGAGGCTTTCTCTCCTTTGTGATGGGTTTCCAACCATGGGTGTCCAATCTCAAATTGCTTCTCTAGGCAGCCCCTACACATCCCAGAAGTCTCTCCCAAATTACAGCCTACACCCTGTATAGAGCATGTCGCACAACAGAAATAAACCTGTTCTGTACATGGAATAATTTCCCTGTAGAGGTTTCTCCGAAAGTACAATCAGCACAAAAATGATAAAATTAATAAACATATTTGAACCCAGATTGTTTTCGTATGATTAATTAAATAATGTAATAACTGACTGCATAAAACATAATATTGCCATGTCCTAACCTCAGTCAACCTTACATCATTACATTCAACGCTTTTCGTTGAATTCAATTGCAATAGTCTTGACCATCCAATGATACTTTACTTTTCCCTAAAATAGGCATATACCTGTATGACCACATACTCTTCAAACCCACCATTGAGCGTTTGTTCTAGTTGAAGTTTCTCATTCTCTAACGTGGACATCTTGAGGGCTTCTTCCAGTCCAGTATCTTCAGGCTGATTATGTTGCTGCTTTACCGTTAAATTACCATCGCTAATTTGGTTGTTCCTTAAACCGGATGCAGAGGTGGTGCTATCATCCAGTTCATCAATGGGCCAATTTCCATGTTGGTTTTGAGTTTCAATGACAACCACGTCACCAGACTCCACGCCTGAGTAATATGCCCAAAAATTATCATCATCTGAATTATATTCACTGAAGTTATCGCAGGAATTTGAATTTTGTAACTTCCAGATGCGAATCACTACATCAGATGGTATGTTGAAGGTAACTCTTGCCTCGTCCTTAATTTTTCCTGGGAAAATAGTTAACGAATGACTGTGTGAGTGATCCTATAATGACACGAATGACAAGTCAGACAAAATATATGGAAGACAGTATTTCACTTACTGATGGTGTCTGTCTTACTAAATTCTTTTGAAACTCTGAATTCTTCTCTCCCATACAGGCATAGGAAGATCTTCATTAGGTATACCTCTACTTCTCTACAAAGCTTGCCATAGAGTCCTATTTCGATAACCTAAAAATAATCATATCTAATGTGTTATTAATAGAGCAATCAGTCCATAAAGCCACAAAAAAGATATCGAGGGAATGTCTGGACAATTTACACTTGCTTTTCTGATAATTGGCGATTCCCCCGCATTCAGGCCATACCATGACACCAATTGATCCCATTGTACTTTTGTCAGTAACTTGTAATGAATGTCCTGTTCCAGATCTTCCTTCATATCTCCACTTTCTAAAAATGATAAGAGGAATAGAAATGCAAATCATTGGGTCACCGACATTTTTTTATTAATAAAGCCAAACCATATCACATGAATGAATGCGATTAGATCTTGAGAATTATTTCTAATGGCATGCAACTGGAAGGTAATTTGAACGTGTAGGGAAGCTAACCTGTGATAATGCTTAAGTTGCTGACTGGTCCCGGCCTAAGAGACATCCTCACTTGGTCTCCCCGAGAATCCACAGATTCCAAACTGATAAATCGTTTCCACTTGTTCCACCATTCCAAGCTCAGCACATACCTTTTATAACGAAGTACTGTTGATC
Source organism: Catajapyx aquilonaris (assembly GCA_000934665.2). Lineage (NCBI taxonomy): Eukaryota > Metazoa > Arthropoda > Diplura > Dicellurata > Japygidae > Catajapyx > Catajapyx aquilonaris. The sequence continues at coordinate 18,937 of KZ538658.1, forward strand.
ATGACTTGACTTCAGCGATAATTACATACGGTATATTCCTCACCATTCCTCTCCAGGAATGAGATGAACACATCTCTGCTGATTCCGAAACCATTCTCGTTGATCTGACAGACATAAATCCAAATGTACAGATCCTTGCATCACCCCTGACTGCACTCCTGTTGCCATTCTAATTTCTAAATGAAGCCCATATCTCACATTATCGCATGAACTCATGAAACCTTTACTCTCTGATACTCGCATCTTATCAATGTTGACACATGCGTCAAAAGCTGCTAGTGCCAGTGGTTTCCAACCTTATACCAACTGCAACCCCCTAAACATGTTTCCATAAATGTGCGACCCCCCCCCCCCCCNCCCCCATTTCTCCCCTCCCCGGGCCTCAGGGTGACACGGTGGTGTAGTGGTTAACGCCACAGCCTTCCACCTCTATGGTCCCGAGTTCGATCCCCGCGTCGCGTCGGACGGAGGACACTTATGTGGAAGAGTTTCGATTGGTTCTCGCCGTGTTTGCGTGGATTTTCTCGGGGTTCTCCCGTTTCCTCCCACTACCAAAACCCATCACACGAATGCCAGATAGCCTTGCCTTGGCACAACCAACAAACCTTAGTCAGGCAGTTGAGACGGAGGAGGCCAGGCTGTCGTGCACAAAGAGGCACACTTGTCGAAAATGTCAAAATCACTCTTTTTGGCAACAAGTCGTCATAGGTTTGACAAAAGGACGAATTCAACATTTCCATAATTTTACAGGAGAGCGAAAAGAAACCTGCAAACCGCTATACAAATACATAAGATGGCGTTTGGATTTTCCGTTCTAACTCTGACGCCACTAGTCTTGTCCCATGTGCTCGTTGTTTTGTCAGAATGTGACCCAACACTCTTGATGGTGCTGGCAGAGGCCATAACTAAATTTTGACAAAAAGTCGAATTCATCATTTTGTCAAATTAACGACATTATTAGGTTACTTGTAGCAGTTCAACATAGTAGCTACTAAATGGGCTTTCCAGAAGTAAGCCTATATGTATGAATCTGTTCCAAATCCCCTCCCCCTACCCCAAGGCGAGGTCACAGGGGCCAGAGTCAGCTAAATTTTCCATTGATGAAAATGTGGGTTAAATTCTGAAACACAGAATGTTTAAAAATCAGGGCTACACATTTTATTTGCATTCTTCCTATACTCACGTATGACATGCACAGAGAGCAGTACAATATACTAGTGGATTTGACGTGCCATCGCACAAGAGAAGGTACTGAATCAATTTTATTGGAATTATCATGATTACGTATCTTTCCTCCACATTACATAACTGTGTAACTGTGGAGAACTGTCAGCTAGCTGTCTAGATTGAATCAGATTTGTCGTCTTCCTATCCCCTTTTTGTCCACAATAATTTGGATGATATAAAATCAGAGTTCACTGGAATAGGGTATTTTGTCAACATGCTGTATAGGTGGCACTTACAAATTACCCAAGAGGTCCATTTAATTAATCTTCTTCCCTCTCCATAACAATGCACATTCTCCTATCTTGCTCATCACCCGAAAGATTCTTGACGATGTCCTCTATGAAACCATCTATTACCCGAGAAGGGTAAGCAACTGTGACTCTTGACCTGCATATAGGGCACTCATCCTTTTTCCGCCGCCAAAGCATGATGCAATGTCGGCAGAAAGTGTGAGAACAGCTTAGAGTCATTGCCTGAAACACAATTAATGTAATTTAGAACTCAGAACAATTGCAGTGCAGTACAAAAACGGTTTGAAATGTCATTACATGAATAAAAAGCTCATTGCATATGGTGCACTGCATGTGGGTGTTCACAAAGTCGTGAATTTTTTTCCGAGACAATCCTGAAAGATGATGTCTATCTTCCTCAGAAGACCCTTTCTTCTGAGCTTCATTTCCACCAACAAGACAATCCAGCTTTGCTTGAACGCACTCCAATTTAGTCATTAAAATCTCTAGCGTCTCACCTCTTTTATCTTCCTTTCTCTCGAGTTGATCTGTAGAAGACACAAGATCATTATGAGCCATTACCAAACTCACAATCGTAATGCGAAATACGTATTCTACCAGAAGAATTACAGATATGATTTGTTACCATTAATTTTCTTCGCTATGGTACATCGTACGTGCTCCAATCGAGATATTTCTAGAGTATCTTTCAAGTCATCACTCTCGGTACTGTTTTCAACTTCCACCTCTTCCTCACTTGGCCAAGTTCCCTCTGGGCTTTTGACTTCCACTGCCACTGTGTCTCCTAAATGGATACCAACATAGTAGGCCCGCAAACCTTTTGGCAAAAGCTGGTACTTTAAAGGAGAATAAGATATTTGCCACAGGCGTGTCTCTGTGTGTTCTGGGATACCAAATGATCGCTTTGCTTCCTCTTCGATGAATTCTGGAAGACAGTCAGTATTATAGGAGAGTTCTTATCTATTGTGAAAGATAAGAGCAAATGGTTGTGACTATTACCAACAGTGTCTGCCTTGCTGAAGTACTTATTTTTTCGGTCATTTAGGTTCCTATACCGGCACAATTTTACTTTTAAGGCATACACTTCCACTTCAGTCCTGTGTTCACCAAAGTCATTGTCGCAGTAAGCCATGTTAATTACCTGAAATAAAATATTTTGTAGTCGTTTGAGTATATAATATTCTGACTATAATTATGAGACCTAATTCCAGACCGCCTGCGACATTTTCACCAATACGACCGTAAATATAACAGATGCTGTAAGTGGCATATATTATATTCCAGTTACAGCACTTATGGAACCATACAGTCATAATATGGCCCATGAAGGAGAGTGCAATATACAATAGTTTATCATGCCTTGAGATTAAAACTGTCGTTTGAACAATGCAATGTAACGGGGTTCAATGGAGTGTTCCCATTATATGAAGCTTTCCAAAAATAACTTAATATTATGCAATAAACCTACTATACCTTCCTAAGGAGGGGTTGCTCTCCTTCCTTTACACCATACCAATGCACCATTAATTTCCATTGTGACTTGGATATGACCTTAAAGTCCACATCCTGCCTCAATCCTTCCTTAAGGTCACCATCCTCTGTGGGAGAAAGTATTGGTTATTAAAATACCAATACACAAAATTTACGTAAAATATATGACGAAGTTAACAATGATGCTGTGGAATGTTAATGAATAATATAATAGTGATATAATTTTACATACAACTTACATATAACTTACCAACATAGTATACCTACATGTAAATTTATTCTTTTACATAATGACTATAAGAGAATTGGCTGCAAGAATACTGACCTGTGACAATATCATTATTGCTGACTGGTCCTGGTCCAATAATCCATTTCATGCAATCCAGCATACTGCCGGAAATATCCAAGCTTATATATTGCTCCCATTTTTTCCACCACTTATTGCTCATTACACACCTGAAATATTGGCAAAAAGTGAATTGAGCCCATGTCACATTGTGTCACTCGAGGTACTAAAATACTGTGCGAATTAATTGGGACAACATAAGAACTTTTGTTTTATTTGGTTTTTCTAGATACAATATTCGCGGCTGACGGAAGTGACTCCTTGCAAACTGCTCAGGAATGTGACCTTGACCATGCAGGACATATTTGTGATAATTTACTCGTAGTTTATCTGTGGTTTATATGTGGTAGTTTCATCTTCCTCCTGGCAGATACAACTAAATTCCGAACGAGTGTTAGACACCTGTGTAGATCTACGTGCATAGTTGTCTAGTATAGTGTTGAAAAACTGAGATTTCATGTAAGAATCGTGCTAAAATTTTAGCCCTTAAAGAAAGCACTTCAATGAGTGTTCGTGATATTTCGGCAGCCACAAGGGTAAGCAAATCTAGTGTTTCCAGTTTAATGAAAGTCTACAATGAAAGTGGACCAATACCAGCAAAACGAAGGGAGAGATGTGGACAAATCCGTAAAACAACACCAAGAACAAAAAAGTGGTCATGTCAAAATATACTAAAAATCTTGTAATACAATCATGCATCAAAGGCATGTAATAAATGCGTAAAATTAGGAAATCGAAAGTTGTCCCAATTAATACGCACAGTAGGCTACTATACTAAAATAACACAAATAAATGCTAATAAAAATTACATTGCCAATGTCTGTGAACTGTAGATATAACATATCCTTAAAATCTGCCTGAAGCGTGTGGATGTAGCCAGTGTATTTTGATGTGTGACCTAACTAAGCAGTAGTTAGGGTATGTGCTTATCTGCTTATCACAAAAATTGCAAAGCTACAACATTTTGGCTAGTTCAATTAAAATTGTCAACAAGGTAATATTCTCACCATTCGTCTCCTGGAAGAAGCTTCCCACGGGCTTGATGAATCAATTCTTTTTGCGTTCCTAATCCTGTTCCTTCTGCCATGGTCAATCTTTTCCAATAAACCTCTCAGCCAGACTGGCCTATAGGCAACTTCAACCTGACTTCTTATCTTAATCTTATCCTTCCGCATTTCCCCACCCTTAACCAATCAGTGTAATCAGTCATACTGGGGGAAAAACATCTTGTGGTGGAACAACCCTCTCTCACACGTGCATAGTAAACTACTGTATTGTTAAAGCCTGCCTGATACACTCAATCGGCGGATATTTTAATACTACCGACGTCAAATTTTTACCCAATCATTCTTCTAATTCCCAATGACGTGGTTCTGTATTCAAATCCCTGGTGGCAGGAACTTACTTGTTATTCCAATATCCCCAAAGCAATATGTTCATTGCAGAATAGGAAGTTAGATAAACTCGGATCTTCTAGAGTGTGTCAGTTGTACTGCTATCTTACAACACATCCCAGTGAGCACTGCTGCAGCTCCTATTTAGTTTCAAGCATAACCTTTGTTGCAGGAATCATGGTGGAATCCACAAAATGAGATGAAAAATTATTGTGGGTGCGTTATTTCGAGAAGTCTTTCCTATTATCTAGGAAGATATCACACGGACACTAACAAACAGAGTAATGCCTAAGGGAGATAATATGAGTGTCTGTGTGTGTGGGTGTGTGTGTTTATATACAGTACTAGCAGGTTACCCGGCGTTGCCCGGGTATGTTGGGGTGCTGGTAAAGATAGGGGTACATATCTGTGATAGATTACCTGCTCGTCTTATAGCGTACAGTCGACACGGATATTCTGATTGGATGTGTAAAAGGAGGAATGCGGATGGAGTTGGCCCAGGAAAAGACTGCACAGCCATGTGTTTTTTCCCCTGCATTTTTGACCCCTTGACCCCCCCCCCCCCCAACCCCACTTCACACCCCCACCTCGTTCCATATGTTTGCTCTGAATAACTTTAGAAATGTACGTACAGATGTATGATGGGAAATTTTGTTTTCAACACGGAGTAATATTTTGCAAATACTGTATTATTTATAATGGTATTTACTTTGTCTGGAAGTCTACTTTCAAATCCCACAAAATCCCAGAATTACCATACGATACGAAGTCACGTGAGGTGGCCAATTAGCGTAATTGGCGGATGCGTTGAATTTACGGAGATGGTTTAATTTGCTAGGTATTGTGGCATAAGGGCATTTCCTAGGGGAGACAAAGTGGCGCTGCGGAAACGTCGGGTTCGATCCCATCAGCCCGGGGTTCCCGCCTTCATCCCGTGCAGAGTTGGGTCGTCTCTGGCTTCGTTTTGGGTGGAATCTCCTCAGACTAATCCACCCGGGGGAGTTCACAAAATGTACCGTTTGAGAATTGCACTTGCACCTTGCACATCCCCTCCCAGTCACCCTGCCCGTGGGCCCGGACGCTACGTCAAAAAGGTTCAATCCAGACGAAATAAAGGTTCCCTCCCTGCGGTACAATTCAGGGAGGTAAATAGCTAAAAATATATAGGCATTTCCATGGGAATGCAAATTGGTTTATTGTTATTGATGTAAGCTAATTGTTGAGGCAGGAATATGCGTGTTGTGGGAGTTAGGTACATTTTCGGAAGCTGAAACATGCGGCGTTAGATTCCTTGGAAAAAGTAACCCCCGATATGCTAATTTAAGGAGGTGTAAGGGCCTTCCCCTGGATTTCTATAAGGGACAAACATTGAAACATCCAAACTCACAAACTAACAATCAAGCTTCCTTATTTATAGATATAAATATATATATATATATATATATATATATATATATATATATATATATATATATATATATATATATATATATACGTCAAGCGGGACACTTTCCGACAAATCTTTGAGGACCTTGACCAAAATTAAGTGACATGTACTACTCATCGACCTATGGAGGAAGCCAAATTATTATACCTCTGGGTTGCGTGGTTGCGTAACTACAGGGTGTCAAATGTGCCCATTTTCGAGCATTTTTGCTACGTTCGCGGTCACTTTGACGGCCATATCTCCTAGATACCTAGAAGGTCAGGTCAAATATAACATTTGATATGTGCATTCGAAGGGGAATTTTACGCGCTATGAGATGGTCGTGTTCATTTTTAAGGAATCCAAAAATGTAAAGTCAAAGATAGCGCCAAAAACTTTGATTTTGACATTGCTTATTAATGGCTCCCTACCACTTCTTTTGAATGGCACTTAAAATGACAAGGGCAATGTTTACTTCACATTTCCGAAAAATCGGGAGAACCCTTTTTCGATATTTGCCGACAATAAGAACTTTTTTTGGTTCCAAACGCCTCCCGTAATATAGTCACCTCATTTGGTGGACCATAACTCAGAGAAGCTCATGTCAAATCCCATATTTGATATGCGTATGCGAAAGGTATTTTTATGCTCCAGGAGATGGTCTTACCCAAAATTGAAAAATCCAAAATTTAAAGTCAAAGATGACGCCCAAAACTTTGATTTTGATATTGCTTATTAATGGCCCCGTACGATATCTTTTGGATGGCCCTTAAAATGATCAGGGTAATGTTCAATTGACATTTCCGCAAAATCTGGAGAACCATTTTTTGATATTTGCCAAATATAAAAATATTTTAGTCGCAAGACGTGTAGCGTAAGAGTAGTCGCACCTCAGTATTAGGAATGAAATAGTTAATAATTACTCCGAATGTGTTGCGTTAAATATTCATGTTGCACATCAGAAGAATTCCATATTCTAGCGCTCTATATTATAGCAATTTTAGTGACATACTAAAAAGATAAGTCGCATAAAGTCAACAGAAACGCCCATTTTTAAGCGCCGGTATTAACTTTATGGGGATTATCTTTTTATTAGGCACAATAGCGAAATCGGTATTTGTTATATTCTATGTAGTGCTAGAATCAGGCATTCTCATGATGTGCAACATGAATATTTAACGCAACATATTTGGGACAATTTTGTAACCTGCGCCTTTTGTGTTGTATTGGCTCCCCTTGTCGGCGGTGGGGGGATTGGCTCCACTGACCGGCGGGGGAGCGAGAAGGGAGAAGAGGGACTGCTGGGAAAGAGGACAGTTGTGTGTGTGTGTAACCCAGGGTGAGAGCCTTTTCTGAGCGGACAATAAACAGCCCCCAGTTGATTGTAGCCTGCACTAGAGCTTTGGACCTACAGAACTCCTCAGGGCCATTCAAAGCTGAAGCTCATCACGTGAGAAATGGCTCATGTAAAACATAATGATGTCTACTCAACAAACTCAACCATTTTACTTCAAGTGGACTATTGGAAAATATAAAGCATTAGAAGCAGAGAACAAAAGTAATTCACAACCATTTACTACTGATGGGTGTTTATTGTCTGCTCAGAAAAGGCTCTCACCCTAGGACTTGTGACCTTGATAGGTTACCTTCTATGCCGATTCCATAATCAGAACAATACTGCCTCGTTACTCTTTGCTTTAATGCTCAAGGTAGGATTACAGCACTCGTTACAGCTCACCTCAGGGGAGACGACGCATCATGCGTTCGCCCTACTCGGCTGCTCACACTCAACTCTTGGACGGAAATAAATTTATCATGACCCCAGGCTAGGTGTTTTCCTTGCCATATACATTAACAAATTTGCCTACTGAATAGTCATTGTTGGTGGCTCTCTTAATAGTGTAGTGGTCCCCTTGCCACCAGCAGGGACCATGGCCAGACGAGGCAGTGCACGAGTTCCAGAAACACGTCAGTTCTATCTAACCTTTTATTCTAGACTGACTCAACACTCTTCTTGTTGCTACACAACAACACAATGTAGCCAATAGGGCCACTACAATAGAGAACTTCCATGACACTGTGATTACATCAGTTCGATCAGGACAATAGCCGAGATAAAGTGAGATATGGCCACTATTTTCCTGACCATCACCTTTGGGACGAAGCTCCATCTCCCACTTTCTTGGTTCAGACCCACCAGTTACCAAAGTTTTATCCTACCTGTATGTACATATTCTGAAAGGCCAAGACCGCTACTTTCAGGAAGTGAAAACCAGAACATCCTATCTTGAATAGACACCAAACAGTATCCTTTTTTCAGAACCCTTGCAAATGCTGGTTTTTGCTCGCCGCAGCGAAGAAAAATGAGTATAAATCCAAGATGGTGGCAGATAAAAAATTAACAAAAATAGTTTTGAGCAAGTCAATATCAAGGCTACCTGTGGTGAAAATGTAAAAAATTAACTAGATGGTCGAGCAACCACCCTGGCCCATTTCACATGGAATGACTCAAAATGAAGCTGGACATGACTGGCCGATATTTCCGAAAACTCTACGAGACCGAATTTGGTCTTTCACGCGCTAGAAGCCGAAACGCAACCCTTCTGCATGCGCGTGGACCAGCCAGCCCGCCTTTCCGCGTGTATCCAATTCTAGCGCGTGAAAGACCAAATTCGGTCTCGTAGAGTTTTCACAAATATCGGTCAGACATGCCCAGCATCATTTTAAGAGTCATTCAAAAAATCTCAAAAATGTCCAAGTTTGATAAAAATCAAAATCAAAATTGGAAGGCCAATTTTTGACTTAATTTTTGATTCTCGTAATCATAAGTATGACCATCTCATAGAGCGTTAAAATAGGTATCCGACGCTCACATCAAGTTTAGGATTTGTACGTATCCTCTTGGAGTTATGGTAATCCAAGTGACTGCATGCGAAGCAAAAATCCATATAAATTGGTAGATTTCGCACCCTGTAGTTATGCAACCACGCAACGCAGAGGCATAATAATTTGGCTTCCTGCATAGGTTGATGAGTAGTACATGTCACTAAATTTTGGTCAAGGTCCTCAAAGATTTGTCGGAGAGGTGGCCCGCTTGACGTGGAATGCCTCATATACACTATATGGACTTATACTAAACCAGAATCGGTGGTCAACAAAGTGTGGGGTGGCTATACACAAAACATGAAGGTCACAAGTCTTTCAGAATTTACTTTTAATAATTATTAGTGGATTAAGGAAACATATTGGCTCTCATTACACAACATCCATTCTAACTAATGAAAGTGGCTCTTACTTTCTAGGGGATTCCTGACTCTTGCAAAAGCACGTAGTACTGTAGGACAGGATTTCCTTACTGATAACTACAAATTACTGTGGTTTGAACGGAGCCAGAAGAGATTTGGAAAGGTTGTCCATGATAATGTGCTATCTGAACTGCTGGCCGGATTTGTAAACTTGACTGCGTGTGTTCGCGTCATTAGGTCTACGTCATTGATGTAACTAACGTCATTAGAATTATTATTTTTGGAGCAAAAGTAGTACAGCAGTCACGGGCAAAAATACGGGAAAGACCATGCAGGGGATCAGGGGCTCCAATGACGTCAATGTAAAATCTGTGATGTCTATGTTCCAACGAATTAAGTTTATTACGGCACAGGACACATCACGATAATGGCGTGCTCTGCGCATTGGACATCATTGGTATTACACTGCTGGTGATTGGACCGGCAGGAATTTTTAAAATCCGATATTTTGGCACAATCATGTCAGAAAAGTTTATTACAGGTTGAAGATTATGAATAGGGAACACTGTCTATTTCCGCCATTATGGCTGCGTTGTGGGCTAGCCCAATATTGCACTAAACCATTCGATTACAACCTAATTTGCAGTAGTTTTTCACCTTGTACTGCTTTATTAGGCCTGCAAGTGTTGCGTTTTGTGTCCGTGCTGGACATGACTATACCTAGGTACTCCTGGTTTTACGCCAATTCATTTATGCCCTTTCGCATTAACTCCTGTCTCAGAATTAGGTACCTTTGAAAATTTTAAATAAATCGGAACTTCTACTTACCTGAGATAATTATTATCGCAGATCCATTCAATTGATGGATTTGTCACTGTAAGAATCACACTATTCAGATGGAAAATATTCCTAGTATGTGGGTCGCTTTAGTTACAGGAAATTTCGCTCGAAGCTGTTATTTTTTGTAGCTTGTTGCGCCCCGAGGCAGATGCCCTATTATATAGAAACTGCTATAATATATACAGGGTGGACGAAAAGTTTCGGACCCCCCCAGGTTTTTAAACCCTACTTTTCACAGCGTCTTTTCACATCTTTTAAAAGTCCACAAGCAGTTCTAATGTACGTACACTATCTTTTGAAGCATAATCTTGAGAACATCTGAGCACCTTCGCTCTCGCAATTCCATTAATAACTTCGCCTCTGTGGCTCATCTAAACATCCTATCTGTTTTGCGTTTATTTTGCTTGTTGCCTTGGAGGACACATGGTCATATTCTGCGTCAGATAAGGTTTTTATGACCCTTTTCCATGAGTTCCCCTTCATGCAAATGTTGTGAACTTACTCCTGACCTTATTTCTCGCATTGGTCCATAACCTGGTCCAATAAAAATTTGAAAAGGAATGCATGAAATGGCGGACCCGGATGCATTACTTTCGAATTGGTACCATCACATTTGTCTCCATTTTTACTTTAAAATAATTTTTTGGTGGGAAAGGACAGTAAACAGTCCTACCTTGGTAAATTAATCAACATGACACATCCTTTCGTTCACGTCCTTTCGCACCAAAAAATTATTTTAAAGTAAAAGTGGAGACAAATGTGATGGTACCAATGTGAGAATTCGAAAGTAATGCATCCGGGTCCGCCATTTCATGCATTCCTTTTCAAATTTTTATTGGACCAGGTTATGGAACAATGCGAAAAATAATGTCAGGAGTGAGTTCACAACATTTGCATGAAGGGGAACTCATGGAAAAGGGTCATAAAAACCTTATCTGACGCAGAATATGACCATGTGTCCTCCAAGGCAACAAGCAAAATAAACGCAAAGCAGATAGGATGTTTAGATGAGCCACAGAGGCGAAGTTATTAATGGAATTGCGAGAGCGAAGGTGCTCAGATGTTCTCAAGATTATGCTTCAAAAGATAGTGTACATTAGAACTGCTTGTGGACTTTTAAAAGATGTGAAAAGACGCTGTGAAAAGTAGGGTTAAAAAACCTGGGGGGGTCCGAAACTTTCCGTCCACCCTGTATATTCAACCACCTAGTCACCTGGATATGGCACCCGGATAGGGGCGCAACCAGCTACACAAAACGAACTACTTCGGGCTATATGAGCAATAACAACTATACAATGACCCTGATACTTGGAACAATCTGTATACTGTATACATTATGTTCCCAGGTATATCAGTGATATCTAGACATGCCTTCTTCGACAAGTGATAGTGCCTTTATTAAAACACCTATACAAATGAGAAAAGAACACACACGTTACTACTGAATTTCAAAGCTACTACATATTTCAAAAATTCTTTTACTTATAAATAGGATTACGCCTACTGCTCTCCTGGCATTTCATTCTGGGAACGTCTCTCACGATCCATTTCAGTACTGCTGGTATTGGATGATCTTGAAGATGTATTATCCTGTCTGCAATATTCTGCAAACATACAAATATTATTATTTTTACTATTATCATTATATTTAATCTTTCAAACAACAATACAATTCAACAAGTAGTGAGCCCATACCTGCATTCCTGTCATTGATAATAGTGTCCCTCCTTTGCTTCACTTCTGAGGAAAGCTTCTCCATGACCTTATCTACAAAGCTGTCTAATGCAATGGACCGTGCCTGAATAGTGATCTTATTCCTGCATATAGGACACTCACTGGATTGCTTTCCCTTACTCCACTCATCCAAGCAGAATTTGCAAAACATGTGACTGCAGTTTAATGTGACTGACTGGATAAATATTTCATTGCAAATGCTGCATTGGAGCTCAGATTCCAGTAGGTTCTCAAACTCATGGAGTACCATTTGCCTTGTAGCTATTGCAGACAACTTCACCCTCTCTAAGATTTCCTGCCTTTCATTTTCAATCAGCTTCACCTCAGCCTGCATCTGATCTGATTTGTCCAGAAGGTGTGCAATTTTCTCCATGTGCTCTTCTGTTACTTGGTCTTTATTCAGCTCAGCTGTTGAATAAATCAAATGATGTGTGTCAAGCTTTATTACTATTTTTATAGATATTACCCTCAAGCTGCATCTCCACTTCCTCCATTTTTTGTTTCAAAAGCGACAGTCTGATTTTTAATTCTTGGTCTTCTGCTGGGAATATGTCAGGTTCAGTTACAGTACTGGGCATGGGTGGACTATCAGTTTCGACAAACTGGGCCAACCCTTCAGCATCATTTACTTGCAGTGTGCTGCTTTCCTCTTTTATAACAACAACAGTTGAGTCCTTAGTTAATGACGAAGTAAGGAGTGTGGTGTATTTACGAAGGCGAGTACTATTGGAGTCATTCATACAAATTCGTGTGACCATTTGATCTGATATATTAAATGCCTTGCGTGCTTCCCTGTCGACACTCTCTGCAAATCATAGAGGCTGTATGTTAAAAATATGACATTGGGACTACTTATGAACAAGTATAGTAAAATAAAAAGCCATAAATTATTTTTGTTGAATAGCACAACACTTGCCAAGACTATCAGTGAAGCTGAAGTTTCGAATTATTAAGTTGTCGAAATCTGGGAAAACACATATCCTGAGCTGCAAGGGGTAGACTTCCACTTCCAATTGGTCCAAAAGAGCATCCTTGTGACGCACTACCTGCTCAACATATTCAGATCATACTAAAACCTGATGAATATGACAATGCAACTTGCCTTCCTCCTGATAGGTTGCTGATGTTCCACAGCACCATACCACATCACCAGCAATGTCCATGCATCTTCATGAATCAGAATGAAGTCCTGTTCATTACACAAGTCCTTCTTCAGTTCCGCAACTCCGTCTACTCAGAGGCAAAGCCAATATAATAACAACCACTAGGCACAAGAGTAACTTCAAGTAATTATGTAGGCTGCTGAGGACAGGAAAAAACCTAACAAGCTAAGTTTGCAGTAAATTTCAAGTAGGCCTATCTCTACATTAATTGGTTCCATCCAAGGAATCAGTTCAGAAATCTGCTGTAAGCATGTCATTAACCCTCAAGGTAATTCAAGCATATATCACATCAGTGTCCTTTATAAAAGATGGATTTATTATTAAAACTTTGATGCTATTGGTCAGGTTTTAAAATCCTGACAGCAGCCCAACCAGAAGAATTAATAATTGTTTTTGTAGCCAGTCTAACCTGCAAGAATGTTGGCGTTGTCAATTGGCCCAGGACGACCTTTGTTACTTCTTCTTAGGTGAAACAGGTCTGCAAAGTAGCTCTTACCCCTGCTTCTGTTCAAGCCAGCATATGCTTTCCAATGCTTGAACCACACGAAGTCTAACACATACCTTTAATAAGGCCAATTGTCAATGTACAGTCGCCGACATATTGATTGAATCACTTGCGAGCCGATTTCTAACGTTATCCTGGATATTCAGAGCAATACCGCACAACATCTTGCGAAATCCAGTCAGGCGACGCGTCGCCTCACTGGATTTCGCAAGATGTTGTACGGTATTGCTCTGAATATCCAGGATAACGTTAGAAATCGGCTCGCAAGTGATTCAATCAATATGTCGGCGACTGTACTGTACCATATGCAATTCACCCTTTAGCATGGTGCATTAATAAATAGCATACCATTCAACCACTGTAAGTAAAAAGGCAGTAGCTGCCATTATATCCAAGGGGTTTACCTCTCACCTGTAAAGTGTACACTGGAGTACCAAATTCATGGAGTACCAAGGAGTAAGGTACCTAAGGAGTACCTGGGAGTACCACTCGCAGGAGGTGTACACTGGAGTACCGAAGTGGTTATCCCCTTGATTATATCACCTTTGAAATAAGTGTAGTAATATTGCATAAGCACATGGAAGTTAGTGCACTTCTGCATGAAAGCAATAATTATTATAGGCTACTACTGCCTCTTTAAAAAATTCCAATGGGACATAAGTACTCGTATTATGAGTTGAGGCTATGGGAGGAAAAAACTGTTCTCAGCCATTCACAGAAACTAAATAGAATCTTGATTTAGCCAAAGCCCAGAACACATTTCTTTCTATGGGTTGGAACAGAAGTCATGGTATGTACAGTGCACCCCACTTATTTGGACCACATCAGGGCCACAGCATTTGGCCCAATAAAGCGGGGGTTCGATTAACCGGGGTTCATGTGAAACAACAGGAAAAAAACACAAAAAATTAGACTGCACTACCAGCTTTAATCCTCAAAAATCGACAGGTGAAGGTAAAATAATTGTATAAAAGTGACTGTGTCATGCAAATGTCATGGAAGTGCAAAGTACTGTACGACTGTACAGTAATGTTAGTGCTCACTCCGCTGTAAAAATTGTCTAGTAACACCTGCTCGGGTTCTTGTTTTTGACTTCATGTTAACAAAGTCCGCACAGGTGTCGAGTGCAGTCACAGGACCATCGTCATTCCCTACTTGCATAAAAAATCGCCTGAAAACAGCCACAGTATTCCGTGCTTCTGTAGCTGTCCCTGGAATGGGCGCAGGTGTTTCATTCTCCTCACTTTCTTGGTCATCCTCCTCCTTTTAGTACTTGGCCGCCACTTGATCAATAATGGCATGTTCCGTCCCAGATGCACTACTGTAAATGACTTAGGAATGGTCCCTTAATCATAATAAGCCCTACAGGCGTTATGTGCAGTACAGTAGTATAGCATTATAGCAACCAAACTGGTCTGACTAACCGGGGAAATCACCAGCTATGCGGGGAAAAATTACATTGATGGTATTGATTCGATTCTGGTCCTGGCGATTCGGTCCAAAAATGCGGGGGGCCTGATAAACTGGGGTACCAATTAAGCGGGGCGCACTGTTTTTTTCTTTTTTTCTTTTTTGAACACCTAACCCTTTGCAGCGATGAACCACTACATTACTTTGGATGGCTCTCAGAATTATGTATTTGTTGTGATAAAAAGAATATGCAAAGGAAGGAGAGATTGTCAGAAACAAAAGAAGAATGACACTCCCCCATCACCCTAAATAATGGGACACAAAGGATCCCAACATCAAATTGCTCTCAATCATTGATTGTATCTCAATGCAGGCTGATGCAGCTATAAAGATTGTGCCCAGTGATGTGCTTTATTTCAAATAAATCCATTTGAAATGGAAATGCAAAATGCAAAATGGGTATCTTCCATTTTGCATTTTAAATGCATTTTGTGGAGCCCCATTTCCATTTTAAATGGGCTTTTAATGCATTTTTCATTTTAAATGCATTTTTGAAATTCAGCATTGAAAAAATTATATTGACCTTTGGAGTGCTGTGAATAATTTTGTGCTTTTTCACCCATGGATTCTATCCATCATCAACTCCTATCCCCCCCAGCCCCTACATAGCCTACATAGCATTAAGTTGTGTAATTGAGTAATATAAACACATGTAATTCTAAACTTTTGTACACAGAAATCACATCTCGCACTGGTTTAATACATTATTGAGATCTATGTTATTCTCCTGTAGGATATGTAATGACCTAAGGTGGGTATGAGGTCCAGTTAGGTCAGACTCAGTCTGTTAAGCTTATAGGTTGTGTTGTAAGGAAATTTACTATTTTCTTGTGCTTCTTATGTCTTATCTTTATGTAGGTGGCAAAAAAGGTTAAACAACTTTGTAAATTTATTTATATGACAATAGAGGAATGAGTTGTAATTGACAAATATGGAAAATCCGCAGCGTTTTCGGCGTTTGAGTCTAACAGAGGTTGGACAAAATAATAGGGACACCTGCTAAAGGAGGTTGAACGTACCGTGTCTGTTTTATTCAAAAACGGGAACTTGAAAAGTTGCAGATATGACATTTACTGAGTTTTGAAGCTCTGTCGATGTATATTTGTCTGGGTATGCAGATTTTACAAAAGTCACACGAGGAGGGGGGTAACAAAATTCGAATGACATCTCCCGGCTGCAATTTTCGACCAGTGTCCCTCCCTTTTCATTTGCAAATGAACGGAGTTACAGATTTTTACTTTTCTGGGTACTGATGTTCAATTTATGTAACTGTGTGGCGTGGGTTGGATAATGGAAACCCATGTTACAGTTAGTCGTATGTGTACACTACAATTTCTTAATTACTATGGTGTTTGCCTACAATACAGCCCAAATCCTTCTTCCAGTGGACACATTCAAGTTTTGAAGTCTGTAGCTGCCTCAGATTTAGTGCTGGGGAGTGCTATTTCTCTTGACTCCCCACCCTCTCTCGTATCTTTTTGGGCCATCTGTATACCATACAAAGTGACATCGATAGAGCTTAAAAACACAGTAATGTTCATGTATGTAACTCTCCTCATTTTCAAATGAATAGGGTGGGACACTGGTCGAAAATTGTGGCTGCATGAGGAGGTGTGTTCGACTTTCGTTTCCCCCCTCATCTCGTCATTTATCTGCATACCTTGTCAAATCATCGACAGGCTTCAAAACTCAATAAAATATATTTGTCTTTGTAACATTTCCACTTTTCGAATAAAGTCGACAAGAACTTTCAACCGCTTTTTGCAAGTATCCCTATTATTTTGTCCAACTCCAGCACATAAATATCGATTAATGACTCAAAAAAATCTTTACATAATTATGATTAGCCTATTTGTCACTATTTCTCGTGGCACCCCTGGTGATTGCTCGCGGAACCCCGGTTGAGAAACGCTGCCGGAGTAAATGGTCTGGGGCCCCATCACATCGGGTGCAAACGCATTGCATGTGCAAATGGTCAATGCAAAATCATGTGGGCACTACTACTGGAGGTACCAATCATTCTGGCAAGGCCATCGATGGTTATGCGGTGATCTTTGAAAGCTTACTACGCACCCTTGCTGAATGCCTTGTACCATCGGAATGTTGTGGGACACATCTTCACCATCTCTTAGCATGTCATACGCCATCGCTGTTATCTTCAAATGGCAGCGAAACCTCGACAGTGAGGCAGAGCGGAGGCGAATATGAACCTAGGTCTACTTCCAGTGTCATCTTTGCCCGAGATCGTGGCATATTCGAACAAGAATTGGTGTTCTAATACTTATATCTATTCTGGACATGTTGCCATTCACAGCAAGGCTTGAACGAATCTATTTTTTAAATATTATTATTATTATTATTATTATTATTATTATTATTATTATTATTATTATTATTAGCTTTACCCCATTAGAGGGAACAGAGCCCTTTTAGGGGGGTGGATTACAACCGTTTTTCGTTACGAAATTTCTTCGCATTTTTTTCTCTCCGGTGCAGGGGTCAGGATAGGGCAGTGGTTTCCAACCTGGGGGTCGCAGGCAGAGTCGCGAGCCTTTGTTAAACATTTTTTTTTGAAATTTCTGTGCAAATTGAACCATTTTTGCGGCCGTAAGAGTGTATGTTTTCTGGAAATGGGGCAGTTGTAGAAGGGGCTGGGGGG
>KZ538658.1:36782-56095 GCA_000934665.2 Catajapyx aquilonaris
GGGGGGGGGGGGATACGGGTACCAGTGCTGCGATGTCTCAAATTGGGGGTCGTATCCAGTCCCCCAGCGGACCAAGCTACAAGACCCCCCACCGACACCGCACCTCCTCATGGATGGGACAATAAGGATAGGAAAGGAAGGAATTGGCTGGGGCCTATTATTTAGGAAGCAACCCCAGAATTCTCCTGGGTGGACTGTGGGAAACCACAGAAAACCACGGTTAGGATTGCCGGCCCCAGGGCTCGAACCCAGGACCTCCCAATTAGCAGTCGGACGCCTTATCCACTCCACCAAACTGCTTCGGTTGGCTTGAACTAATTCTATTTATCACACAAAAAATCAGCCTCAATTTGTTTTGACTGGCCCTCATAGTCCTCACAAATAAAGTATCACTGTATGTGCACTGTTCCACTTACACATTTGCCGTTTCACCAAAACCTGGGGTGGGTGATTTCACCTTAAAATATTAATTTTTGCCATTTTCTGAAAGTGGGTTAATGTGCCCTTTCTCCCTAATGCCGACGATATGTACTGTACCTTATACATTCATACTGGCATCTCTGGGGCACAAAATAATGTCTGTCATGTGTCAACTGAGTGAGAGAATGAGCCTTGGTGGGCAGGTTCAAGTTATCACAAGCTGCAATTTTAAGTAACCAGTTTATTCCATTAATTCCATAGATTTTGGGAATATCGGATTTTCCCCCCGCTAATTCCAGAACTACATACGTAGGTCTGGGGTCGCCTGAGGGGCAGTTGTCCATTTTATTTTCCTTATTTGATCCAAAAAGGGAGGGGACCATGTTACCCATGGCATTTTGTTGCAACAAATTCCTTTCACACATGCAAGCAAAATAATACAGGATTCTTAACTGTAAGAAGACAAAATGAATAAAACCTTGGAAAAAGGGGACTTATGAAGCTCCCTGAACTTTTCTCAATAAGTTATTAACATTAAATAAAATGATAACATATTCTATACATTCATGCAACCAAGTAGCCCTTGTACTTGAGAAAAAAAATGCTCATAATGTACAGTAAAACCTTGATATAATGCTCTCCTGCATTTAGCGCCCCTTTTTCCGGTCCCTTGATCATTCATTCCCATAAGGTAAATTTTCCCGCATATAACGCTATCCCGTTTATAACGCTACTTTTGGCCGGTTCCTTGAAGAGTGTTATATCCTCCTCAGACCGGAGAAGAATTTTTAACGCAGTGTCAATTCCTATTGCATTTTCTGAACATTTTCCCATTAAGAAACGATAAAAATTTTTAGTTTCAAAATATAGACAAAAATAGTGACAAACAACCAATGAGAACATTAGGATCCAATTGGTGCTACAAAAGCAGAATGGATGAAAGCTGAAAATTTAAATACCGCTTAATGGATCACTAACATAGTGCTCTATCCTCAAAACAATGTTTTTTAAATTCATTTGTGGAATTCGTGGTAGCAATTCCTCTCAGAAGACAATTAAAGATAAATGAAATTATTTTTGAACGCCACCACTCCAGGGATGGGGCTTGCTCCTTCCCTTCTTACCCGCTAGAGTGGTACCTTGCTATTCTAGATTTCAAAACTGAACAGCATAGTGCAAAGCACACTTCCTTATGGGTGTATAGGTACAGGCACTTAAAGAAAAGTCACAGCCCATTCAGCTAAAAATGCCATTTTGCGGATGTCCATTTAAATGAGCATTTGGTCTCAGGAAGAAAAGAAAATGACGCAACAAAGATTGTCACAGAAACATCTTTTCGTATTTCCTAAGACACATTCCTTGCAAATCCTAGGACATTCACTGCATTGCGAAAATCACACTCTAAATATGAGTAAAAAAATAAAACTGATCAGATGAGCGCCTAGCTTCAGCAGCGTCATCCGCCATTTTTATCCGCGATTTAATTTTCGCGGCCCAAGTCAGATATTCAACACTAGGTGGCTACACCTATTGAGGCGAGATTGTAATCATAGGATACCAACAGATTACAGTTCTGTTGGCATCACTAGTTGGTGCCAAAAAAATCTTTTGCTGGTGTCGACATATGTCGACACCAGGTCTCAGGAGGATATCGAGGTTTTCCTGTATTATGGGACATACTTAGTAAGTAGTTACTTGTTTCTCCAAGTGTCACATCTTGAAATGTACCAGTTATGAAGAGATGTGCTTCATAATAACACAAATCCTGATAAGATCATCTAAAGCATTCTCACCAGTGGTCTCCTTCTACCAGTGTTTTCTTCAGCAATCGGCTGATGAGATCTTTTTGAAGTGAGATGAACTGAGCATCAAACTTAGTATTTTCTGCCATTGCATGGGGCTTCAAGGACACACTGAAGTTGAAGACTAGGGCACTTTTAAAAATCTTATCTTCAAGCAACTCAATTGCTCATTTTCACATGTTTGCAAAAGACTGCAAACTTCCACAACTGATAACAACAAAGATAAAATGGTATTTCTCCTTTTATCTTCTTTGCCAATATTCTGCTATTTGCATAATATTAAAATAAACATGACTTCATAATGCAAATACAATTTGTTACATTATAATGTACCTAATTGCAAAAATTGTTTTGTATCATTTGATTCTAGGAGACTCAAGTAAAAAAGGAAATATGTCATGGTTAAGGTTTTAAACAGGAATAGACAAAAAAAGGTAAAATTCCAACTATCAAAACAAAATGTTGGTAATAGGCAAACCAAGGGGACAGACATTCTTGAAAAAAATGTATAAATTTCACTCATTGTCAGACCCCTCAGGAAAACCAGAAATATTGTACTCAATATCTTAAGCTTATTTGGACGGTGTTATCCAATAATGAATCAACCCACAGAACCCACAGAACAGTTTTAAGGAAAAGGGCATTGAATGTCATAGTATATGTTCATGGGCTGAGATCAATTTGACATTTTTGTGGATTGACCCATTATTGCATAACACCATCCATTTTGTACTGTATAACATGGCAATTAGCACCACAAACACTGGGATACTGATTATGACTTAGAAAAATATAGAAAAATCACATTCTTAAAGCTTCATAATTCCACGATCAAAAGAGTGCATGGAGAGACTATCACAGCTGATTCAATAATACCGAACAAGTATAACAGCCTTGTGCAAATATTAGGTGCAGTCAATAAAAAATGAGCCGTATTTATTGTGGAAAACTTAGCCAAATAGGTCAATTGGCATGGATAACCTTCAAATCTTAAAGAAAATGATGTGCATGACAGCTAGAGGGAGCAGGTGTCACATCATGTGATCAAAAGGGAAGCAACCCACGAAAAGCGTTGTCCAGTCAATAAAAAAAGTGCTGAAGGGTTTATGAATATAACATTTCACCTTTTTTAAAAGAGTATTGCCCATGATGATTTAGACGTTTATTCCAATGAGATGCAAGGAGTACAATGGCCTGATCATAGAAGTCCTTGGGTTTGTTACTAGAACCACATCTGAACTCTCTCCATCACTTCATTTTCCGCCTGGAATCGGCATCAGTGCAAAGCTTTCTTCGGTTCACCAAAAACGCGAAAGTCCCAAGGTTGACAGGTTGGTACGACTGTCAGATTTGGTGACTGAAGATGGTCCATAAGTAGCCAGTAACTCGCCGAGCAGGCGGGAGAGTAGCCTGCTGCACATGCTCACCACCATCTGAATCGGTTTCCCACCAATTTTCAGGGCGAGTTGGAGGGCGAGTGGGGAACTGCGCAAGCGTAATCCCCTACTCAAGCGAGTAACTCGTAACGTGTGGACCTTGCTTTGGCCCCGACGGCCTGGCACCGTCAATCATCATCCAGTCTCTCTCTCTCTCTCTCTCTCTCTCTCTCTCNNNNACCCCCCCCCCCCCCCCCCCCCCGCCAAGACCTACTTGTATTTTTAAAGGTCATCCCTGCCAATCAGCGTGATTGTCTGTCCCACAAGTTTTCCACAATAAATCCGGCTTGTATTTTATTGACTGCACCTAATAGAATTTCATCACATAAGATTCAGTCTTCATTCAGTCTTTAAAAAAATTAAATGAAACCTTTGGCATGATTATCACAACATGGAAAAATTAGGTGTGTTCCTTACCACAAGTGCACTATAAAAAATATAAATATAGACGTACAACTGTTGTATGCCAACAGCAGTATACAAGAAGCTGGTACCGGTATCTTGAGGTTTTTTTAAATATCTTCTGGTAGTCATGTTTTCTATGTGGCATGCTTCGCCACACCACCTGAAATAATTATGAGTATTAAACTTCACTCAGATCAAAGAAGCACTAGAGACCTGGGGTGGAATTTTCGTCCCACTGATAGTTACTGCTAACTTAGCAGTACCAGAGTGTTGGAAATGGTACCGCTAAGGTAGCAGTAACCTAGCAGTGGGACGAAAATTCCACCCCTGATTGACTAGCACTTTTCAAGGGTTTTCATCAATTTCAGTAAAGATCAAAATAATTGCATGTCTACTTAATACAAGATTGCAACAATGCCCATTATCATAGCAACTTATTGCAACACTCATCATTGTTGGTTATAACAGTAGGTTAGAATGGTAATGCCTAATATTGCAATCGGGGAGAAGATTCCCTGCACAGGGTTACCCAAAACTGCAAAATGCTAAATTGGTACCATCTTTTTAAGCAACATAGTACATGGGGCTAACAGTGGATTCAGATGGCACATGTTGGCAAACTCAGGCGTATAAAATATACTGGGTGAAGAAGAAACAACGTTGTAAAATGTCCTGCTGATAATAGACAAAATTAATGTGTATTCTTAAATATGGGTGCTACAAAGATCCTTCCAGGATTGCTTTTACTGTTTATGATCCTTTTTAGTTTAGGATCTGGCCTTGAAAGTAAACAAAATTACCGCTAGAGACAATTGACTTCCAGACCACCCATCTTGCAGTGGCATTGTAAATAGAGGCAAACTGTTTATAACCTGAGGGATTCGTGAAAATATGTTTTCAGCATCATAAATAAGAACCATTGAAGAGCACGGGCCCTCCTCTGGAGCTGTATCCCTCCCCTTCCTCCAAAAAAATCGGCGGTAGCATAAGGGCATATCCGGATAACACATCGCGCCACTTTGATTTGTAACTTTTTACATCGAATTTGAAAGCAGAGCCCTCTAAACCCCCTGTAAACTAATTTTGACGCTAATTCGCGAGACCCACGGCCTGTAGAGGCGCTGAAGTCAAATCCAAGATGGACGACAGCGGGGGTACTCGAGCAGGCAGCAGACAGGGCATGAGCTTGGCAAGAGGCAGGGAGAGCAGCAGACAGGGCTGAGCACGCGCTATGTGGGCAGGGAGGGGGCCAGGGTGGGGGCCAGGGTGGGGGCCAGGGTGGGGGCCAGGGTGGGCAGGTGGGGCAGGCCCCGGGCCGAGGCAGAGAGGTAGCCGAGCCGGTACCTACGCAAATAGCTGGGAGAGGGCTCGGCTGTATAGGGGAGTGGGTCCAGACGTGCATGGTGACATTTGGGAATTAATTGCGGCCAAACTAGAGGTTGGAGGAGGGTGACAATGCCCCCGTCATCGAGAGGAGATTTCGATTGTTCCGACGACGTCCGCAATTAAATAAATATCACAGGTTATTTTACAGGGGAATTAAATAGGAAATATCTCGGCAGCTGGCAGGCTGCTGTAACCGTATGGGTCCAGGGGTGCATGTTGACCTTTGGGAATTAATTGTGTCCAGACTAGAGGTCGGAAGAGGGTGACAATGCTTCCGTCGTCGAGAGGAGATTTCGACTGTCCCGACGACGTCCAATTTAGTATTACAGACCGGGCGGCTAATTTACGGGGGAATTAAATAGCTTATATCACGACAAAAACCGCTGGACAAAAGAGGTCTGCGGTCTGCCTCTGGGTCCAGAATGCAGAGTGACCGTTGGGAATTAATTGCGGCAAAACTAGGGGTTGTATGTGTGTGACAGTGCCCTCGTCGTTGAGAGGAGATTTCAAATGTTCCAACCGTATTTGCTATAAATGCCCACTGGTTATTTTACGGAAGAATTAAATAGGGAATGTCCCTAGAAATCTCTGGACGAGAGAGGTCTGGCTGACTGTAACCGTATGAGTTCAAAATGCAGGGTGATCTTTGAGAATTAATTACGGGCAAACTAGGATTCGGAAAAGGGTGACAGTGTCCCCAACGTTGAGAGGAGATTTCGATTGTCCTGACAATGTCCATAAGTAAAATAAATTCCTACGAGTAATTCTGCGGGGTAATTTAATAGCTAATTTCTCGACAAAAAGTGGGGCTTTGTCTCTGGACGACGTGACGCAACGACTGATACTTATGGACGTCGCGACGTCCACAAATAGCAGTCCCGCTCATAAATAATGGCATGACTCTATGGACAATGCTCATCCACAATGCCCAGCAGTTTTCCCTACCTTATTTCGACGTGACCCTAAGGATAACCTTTTCTGGATCTCTGGTTACTCGTATGACCCATCCCGAATTTTAAATAAAATTTTTAATGAAGGTACCAAAATGTTCAACGGTAAACTAAACAACGAGCTGACGTCAAGGTTTCCACGGAAATATCCTCACAGGAGACAGAACAATACTATGAGTAAACAGTGTCAACAAAAAAGCAACAATGTAAGAAACGATGACGTCAGATCATCGTTTGGTTTTCTGCAATATACAAGGCTTTACGTAGAATTCATGTGAATTTTCTCCCTAAAATTTTCCCACTTTGACTTGTTTTTTTCTTGTCTTTTTTTACCTTATTTTGATTCCCCTTTCCCCGACTTCCTTGAGACACTTTATAAACATGCAGGTGACCCAGGGGTTGGAAACAGGATAAACATTTCGCCCATATATCGAGTCATACCATTCTAGCTAAGAGTGGCAGCAGGTGGCAGGCTACTGATACATAAGAACTTCGAGTTACATCCCACCACAAAACATAATTTGTCACTTGTCACCACTTTACTCCCTTTTTCCTCGTTCCCACGCATGGCAGGACTAGGAGAGCAACCCCCCTTGTCCGCCATGAATGAGCTTCCGAGACAGCCGCCAGGTGTCAGCCACTTCTACGGGTCTTCCCAATACTGTATATCTGTTCAATTCTCGCACATGCTGCCTGCCATATTGTATCAAGACCCATTCACACAGGCCGTCGACGGTTTTGGTTTTGGTTTAGGTTTTGGACCAATCAGAGCGGGCCCTCACGGTAACCATGACGCGTTGTTTACGTGAGGGCCCGTTCTGATTGGTCCGCGGAGTCGACGAGGCCAAAAACCTAAACCGTCGACGGCCTGTGTGAATGGGCCTTCAGCCATTTTAAATTTTAAATTTTTTGACATCGGATCTGAAATCAGCGCCATTGAAATCCATTACATAAAAATTTCTGCATGTTTGGCCGTGGATTTAATTATTATCGGAGCCGAGATCGAAGGGAGCAAGCTCGGTGGCAGGAAAATGCCTTGGTTTGTTACCGTCCAAATAAATACATGAAGGCATGGTATTGGGCAGAATCTTTGCACACTGCTGTATTGCGTGACTCCCACGGAGGTTTGCAAGTTTGACACTCCAAGTCATTGGTATAAGGTGCGTACGGGAATTTTTTGTAATTTTTGGTAACGAACCAAAGCTTTCAGATGACTCTGGTTAGTTACTGAAACTGACGCACACAAAGATCACGCTCTGACAATTTAAGCACATCAATCGAAAGAGGACATCAAGCTGCATCCAACAGACACACTTGAGAAGTGATCGAATGAATGGCAACGCGTACAGAGGCGCCAAAAGCCCCCAGACACCCAGACACCAAAAGGCCGCCGGCGCGCACAGGTGAAAGTATGAGCAGCTGGTGCCAAAGAACAGCAACACTGGGCGGTTTTAAGGTTGGCCTTTTTTAGTAGAGATATTGAGCATCCGATTGATGTGATAAAACGCGGTATTCAACGAAAAAAATAATTGTCGCTTCATGTCCGCTCTATCGCAAAAATGCCCATATGGTAACATTTTAAAGAAGCCAATATGTAATCATCTCACCTTGGCGTTCATGGACCAGCTGCTTTCTTCTTGTTTTCTGCTCATTCGACAACTGGTCAACTATTCTCTCAATGAAGCTGTCCACAATACGACAGGGTATTTGTCCTGTGATCGGGTTGCGGCATATGGGGCAGTCTGCCTGCTTCTTCCTCCAATCACCAATGCACTTCAAGCAAAAAGTATGGGAACAATGCAGAAGAGTCGCCTGTAAAGAAGATTTCCCAAAGAAGTTGTAACTGTCAAGCTTATTCAATAATGGGCAGATTATGATGTTTATAAATAATGTAGTTTCTGGAATCTCAGTTTACCACTATCTCTGTCATAGTGCAGGTAAAAAAAAGAGTACAGGACAGGTGAAAAGTCCTATTACCCTATCTCCTCAGGCCTGGAAGGCTGTGGCCTTAACCATTACACCATCATGCTACCACGGTCAACTTGTTATTTTGTGCCACCTGAGGCATCACCATGGTGGTGCCTGAGGTGGCAGGTAACATTGTTATGAGTTTCACACTGGTGCACCAGTGAGAAACTCATAACAATGTTAGATATTTTAAATTATTAATTTATATTACCCCATTGGGAGAATCGGCACTCCATTAGGGGGGTGGAATACCACCATTTTACCACTCAGTTTTTCTATCATTTTCTTCACACACCGTGCAAGGGAGAAAGGGACATGGGGAAGGGAATAGGGATTTTTGGGGAGGGGACATAGGTGCAAGTGCAATGTCTCAAACTGGGTCATGTGCTGTCCCCCAGGAGGTTAGGTTGCCAGACACCTCCAAGGTGCGGGTCAGAGCTCCTGACACTGGTTATACAGTTGAATCCCTCTATAACGAAATTGAAGGGAACCAAATTATCTTTCGTTATATAAAAAACGCGTTTAAACCTCACTTTTTCCTATATTTAGGCGTTATATTAAGCCCTGGTAGCGGGAAAAAGTTAAAAAATTCTTCCACGCTAAATTAGATTATCTAACAAAGCACAGAGCAAAGTCGACAACAATAAGCTACAGCAATTTGGCTGATCAGCTAACCCACAGCGCCGGCTGCCACAATCTCCTGCATGTAGTAGACCCAAGGGGGGAAAGACGAAATGGTGGGGAAAGATGATAAGGAAAGGTCAGGCTCTTATCTCCCGTGAATATTCCCAGGTTTCAACCACCTGCCTCCTTCCCTGGTGGGGCACGTGTTAGCAATAAATCCAGTGGGCAGCTCTGAGTCACTGCGCGACAACCCCCCCCCNCTTGAGAATCCTTTCCCTTCCATTAGGACCCCAAATTATCAACTTTTGGAGGGAATGTGTAAAAAAAGGTTGAATCCGGAACACACAGCTGGTGATTTATGGCCAAATTTGCCAACTTCCGGCTGTTTTTGGCCGAGAGGTGGGACTGGCGGTGCAAATTTTTTTCGTTATATGCGAACCGAAACCGAAAATCCTTTTGTTAAAAGGGGATATTTTTAACATGGGTTTATATGGGGCCTCTGACGGTCACAAATTTTCTTTCGTTATAAGCGGATTTTCGTTATATCCGGATTTGTTATAGAGGAATTCGACTGTATACCATCTGTGACGGGACTGTATGTCAAGTTCAGCCCAGATCCTTCTTC
Organism: Catajapyx aquilonaris; assembly: GCA_000934665.2. Taxonomy (NCBI): domain Eukaryota; kingdom Metazoa; phylum Arthropoda; class Diplura; order Dicellurata; family Japygidae; genus Catajapyx; species Catajapyx aquilonaris. The sequence goes on from KZ538658.1 coordinate 46,399, forward strand.
CTGGGTGAATGGGCATGCGGGATGTCCATCTCTTCTCAGTTGTTATACCACCCCCCAGTACCCCTCAAGTAACTGGTTTGAGGGGCGTTCGGAAAGTCTTTACACTTTTTTGGGGGGCCAAAATACAGGGCACATATACAGGTCGGCAGACAGGCACATATTATCAATAGAATCCTCCTGGAGCCGAATGCACTGGCACCACGGGTGTGGCAACCTCTTCAGGCCCTCCAGGAACCACTTTTAGGAGGTGCGGCGCACCCACTCGCGGATCACTGCTCGCAGTCAACAGCACTGTCAACAATGTCCACGAAATGGCATCGGCGAAGATTTTTTACTTCTCTGGCTTTGTCTCGGGTGGGACTCCTTAGACTAACCACCTGGGGGAGTTCACAAAATGACCTCACCCATGACAATGCACTGTACTTTGTACATCCCCTCCTAGTCACTCTGACTGTGGGCCCGGGCGATTCACTATCAGGTCCTGATGTATACTAATGCATACAGGGGAGGCGGAGTGGTGCTGCGGTAACGTATGCGCCCACGGATGTTAAGGTCCCGGGTTCGATCCCAACCCGGGGACACCCCCTTCGTCTTGTGCAGAGTTCAGGGTCACCTCTGGCTTCGTCTCGGGTGGTATTTCCACAAACTAAACCACCCGGGGGAGTTCACTAAAAATGGCCACATTAAGACATTGCACTGCACCTTGCACATCCCCTCCTGTCATCCTGCCCATGGGCCCGGGCGTTTCGTATAAAGGCTCCAATGTACTTACCATAATAAATAAAGGTCCGTGCTGCATACCTCAGATGAGGTCAAGCACTACCCCGGATTATTATTATTATTACTAATGTATATGAGTAATAAAGGTCTGTGCGTGCCATATAACTCGTAAAGAGTTTGTGCACTACCTGGATTTTTGTTTTTGTTTTTTTTTTTTTAAATTACACCCTTGAAGCCTTCAGGCTTATATAGGGGGGAGGTTTTTCGACCATTTTCAATCTCTCCGGTGCTAGGATGGAGGGGGGGGACAGTGGTGCAAGTGCAATGTCTCATGGCGGAGGCCGTGTGCAGTCCCCCAGAGGGCTTAGGTTGAAAGACGACCCTCTGGGTGCGGGTAAGAGACCTCCCACAAACACCGCACCTCCTCCAGTGTGGGACATGGATAGGAAAGGTAGGAAGCGGCTGTGGCCTACGATTAGGAAACAACTCCGGTATTCACCTGGGGGTGACCGTGGGAAACCACAGAAAACCCCGGTCAGAGTTGCCGGCCTGGGGATTTGATCCCTGGACCTCCCGATTTGCAGCCGGATACCAAATCCCCTCCGCTACCACTGCTTCGGTACTACCTGGATTATTATTATTATTATTATTATTATTATTATTATTATTATTATTATTATTAATTATTATTATTATTATTATGTGTGCCTATCTGTCGATCTGCATGTGCCCTGTATTTGTGGCAAAAAAATTAAGTGTAAAGACTTTCCGAACGCCCATCGTAATAAACTGTCTCTGATTCAGAAGTTTATTTTAATTCTTCTAATCGAACTCCACTCTCACTCCTACAGATATTCTCACTCCTGACTCTTCTATTCTTCACTCTCCTTACTCTCTCCCCACACCTGGTCAACCACTCCAATTCCCAAAACCATAACAACTCTCAATAAGCAACAATGGCAATGCTGCCAACACTTGCACATACCATGCTTAATGTACACTTGCACACCTGAATGAGTACCCCTATTTCATAAGGATAGATGTTACTAACACATAATATATGTTACCACCAAAGCAGTTTGGAGGAGGGGATATGGTGTCCGACTGCTAATCGGGAGGTCCTGGGATCAAATCCCGGGGCCGGCAACTCTGACCGTAGTTTTCTGTGGTTTCCCACGATTCTTCCAGGAAAATTCCGGATTGTTTCCGTAATTAATAGGCCACAGCCGCTTCCTTCTGTCCCTATCCTATCCCAAAGAGCACAGTAAAACAAAAAATAGGCAGTAAAACTGCAGAAAACTATTCTTCCTCTGGGTGAGATTAAAAGTAAGAAACAAGTCCATAGGTGGGGGTTGGTTCGTGTCATGGGGATGTGTGATAATCATATTTACTTCAAAACATTCGTGCTTTGGGGCTGGGAAGAATTAGGCAGATATCGCTTTTATGTACTCCTCCGACTCTCATCCTCTGCCTAATTCTTCCCAGACCCAAAGGACGAATGTTTTGAAGTAAATATGATTATCACACATCCCCATGACACGAACCAAGCCCCACCTATGGACTTGTTTCTTACTTTTAATCTCACCCAGAGGAAGAATAGTTTTCTGCAGTTTTACTGCCTATTTTTATTTAATTCTTTTCATCATCAGAATAAAGTGAAAGGGTGGTTTAACCTAACCTAACCTAACCTAACCTAACCTAACCTAACCAACCAACCAACCCCCCTCCCAAGTATATCCGGTCTCGGAACAGAAAGGGAGCGAGAGCCACAAAACTGACACTTTCGAAATCGCCTTGTAGCTCAAAAAGTAAAGGTTTTTCTCAAAAAAAGGTAGGCAGGAGGGCACCCCCTGGGAACATTGCGGTTCGAATAACAGATTGCATGACCCTCTACGACGCACCGTTTAGGCTGTACCCTGGTGCGACTAACGACACTTTTTTGAACTTTGACCCTGGCTAATGACCCCGGTAATGGCCCTAGTTGTTGTTTATCTATCTAAAGTTTGAAACTGGAGGGAGCGGAGTGTAAATCTTGTTTCCGATTTGAAATCGATTAACCCGATCGCGAGTTATGAAGTCAGGAAAATAGCATTGGGATCGACCCGATTCCCTACTATTCATTTTAAGCGGGGTTGCGCCGCAAAGCGGCGCAACCGGCAGGTGGAGTTGCCGGGCCCCTGCCAGTCGCCCAGCTTTGCTGGGCAACTGGCAGGGAGGAAGAATAGAAAAAGCAACGAGTTCCAGGCAAAACAAACTTCCCCCCTAAAGAGCCGATGGCTGATAGCGGGGTATGAATTATTTATAATGTATGTTACCCACCTTTATGAAGAGCTCATTGCAGATGGAACATTGGAACTCTTCATCAACGGTTTTTTCCATGTTATCAGCGAAGCTTTTCGCTGATGTGGATATTCTCGAATTTCGTTTTACCAGTTCTTCATTAGCCTTTGTCAATGTGGCTATTTTATTGTTCAGAAATTCAATGTGTGCAATTATTACTCTTTTTTTGCTTTCATTGCGAATCTCATCATTCTCCGCTTTCTTCACTGGAGGTAAGTCTGTAGGACTTCCCTTCCTCTTCTCCTGCCGTCCAGCTGTCATGCTGGATTCCTTATCAGGATATCCCATGGCTCTCCTGCAGCAGAAAAACAAAATAGGAAAGTAATTCAGCGTTTCTAATTTGCATGTTCAGACTTGATCTCATCCCTAAATTTCAAAGTTGGTAGGGGAGACTGGGGCACAGTGGACCACTTTTGCACATTTGAATTATTATATACCTACTTGTGATACCTACACACCCAATATTTTCAGGCATGGTGGAGGTACTCCTTGGTAATATAAGTCACTACTATATTCACAGGCAGTGCCATCCTTTTGGCTTTAAAAAAAATTAGAAGCGACCCCCTGCAAATGGTCCACTGTACCCCGATAGGTGGGGCACAGTGGTCCGGAAGTGATTGGGACCCCTAATTCACACAAGAAGTTTATTATCATTGCCTAACTTTTTTTTTTTACAGCTGTTCATTTCGGGACACAGTGTGCATTTCGGGACACAGTGTGCATTTCGGGGCACAGTGGTACATGGACCACTGTGCCCCGCAAACGACTGGACCACTGTGCCCCGGACAGCAGCAACTGACATAATGTTATGATTGTAACTTCGATTGCAAGTTAGGCTTACCAAACATCCGGTATTCATGGACAAAGGGCGGCACTATTCCGCAAGATTTTTATATCAGGCTCATGCCCAACATCTACGCCTGAAGTGGCATTTAAACTGTGGGTTAGTAATTTACTTCACTTATCTTCAAATCGATTTCGCTGGATATCTATCGATCGATCGATCGCTAGCCATTGGCAGCCATGTTGGCAGGAGCATGGCAGTGACTTGTTTCACGACGTACCAGATGAAAAAAATTTGGCGGCTTTTTCGATTTTTAAAATGGAGAAGTCCACTGTGCCCCAGTCTCCCCTAATTGACAAGTAACATACTTCAGTCTCCCTAGTCCACTAGGACCAAACAACACACAAGCCACCCCATCCTTGGAGACTAACATCAATACTGCCCTGGTAAGGAATTTGAAGGCCAGGTGGGATGATGTCACCGTCCGTGAATTGGTGTATGTACTATCAGTCCAACAAGAATTGTCGCAGCGGCAGCGCACAAACTACAATCTACAAGCACAGGGACACGAGAGACTGTAGTTCGTGCGCTGCCGCTGCGACAATTCTTGTTGGACACCAGGTACTGTACAAGCTAAATCCCTGCACATTGGGAAAAATTTCAAAATCCTAGCTAAAAGTGAAAAAATGGGCATAATCACATATTCCAGTCCAGAACTGCATAAAATACTTTTTGACCTACAGTAGGGGCTTTAGTTATGATGATTGTATGGGAGGTGAAGAGCAGAAGTTTTTTTGCTTCCATAATACCACATGCCCAAATAGCACCATTAAACCCAGATATACCTGAAAAAGTTTTTGTTGAATTTTTGAACTTATATGGTTTTTATTACAGGGTGACCATAAAGCCTGGAACCAATGGCATTATTATTTTCTGATTACAGGTGAGCTGTAACACTGATGAAAGATGACTGGTGTTAATTATTCTTTGTGGACAAGAGGGATGGATGCAGAAGGATGTGGTGGCTGAGTTCAAATGAAGGCTTATGGAGAGGTCAATAAGCTATAATACATGTTGGAAAATTGCTAATTGGCTTATTGACCTCTACTGATGTCTCCTATTTAACTGAGCTGCCACTTTCCTCTGCACCCATCCCCCTCGTCCACAAAGAAGAATTAACACCACTTGGTCATCTTTTGTCAGTGCCATAGCTCACCTGTAATCAGAAAACAGTACCACCATTAATTTCATACTTTATGGCCACCCTGTAGGTCATAATAGTTCCCAAAACACAACAATATCGATATAAAACATTTGTCTGAATGCTTGTTTGTAAGCAACTAGCTGTTCCCTCTCATTATGGGATGCTAGGAAAATTGTAACATAGTATGACTATAATACAAGGTGACCCACTACCTACTTCACCTGGCATTTCTTGAATAACTTTAACACAAATGAAGATATCACAACGAAATTTGAACTGAACTACCCTTACTACGTGAGAAAGGAAATCGCATCACAACATGTGCTGGAAATGGCCACCATTTGCTTCCAGGCAGGGCTGAATGCGACACTCCAAATTTTGGAAGGTCCTGGTCAGCATATACTGAGGCACTGCTTGAATTTCTTGGATGATGTTTACTTTCAAGGTGTTGATGAATAGTGGTTTGTTTCGGTATGCACGCCACACATCACATATCAGCTTGGCTAAAATTAAGTCCTTTTTCGGCGACAGATTCATTTCGAAGGGACTTTGGCCACTGTGTATGCCCCATCTTCCGCTGCCTGATTACTTCTTGTGGGGCTATGTGAAAGGGTGTGTGGACCGAAACAAACTGTGACCCATGAACCGAAGCAGTGGTGGCGGAGGGGATATGGTATCCGACTGCTAATCGGGAGCTCCTGGGTTCGATCCCCGGGGCCGGCAACCCTAACCATGGTTTTCTGTGGTTTCCCACGGTCCCTCCAGGTAAATGCCAGGGTTGTTTCCTAAAATAATAGGCCACAGCCGCTTCCTTCCGTCCCTATCCTATCCCCAAAAGCGAAGTAAAAATGCAAAGAGTTCCAGTCAAAACAAAACTGCCCCCTAAAGAGCCGCCGGCTGATAACGGGGTAGGATATTATTATTATTATTATTATTATTATTATTATTATTATTATTATTATTATTATTAACTATGACCCATGAAAGAAACATCATCCAAGAAATTCAAGCAGTGCCTCAGTATATGCTGGCCAGGACCTTCCAAAATTTGGAGTGTCGTATTCAGCCCTGCCTGGAAGCAAATCGCTGGTTGAGATTCATGTTGGGTTAACTCCACGTTTTCATTTTTTTCAGGATAGTCATATACATATTCAGAGCTGAATAATTCTGGTCACTTGTGGACTTGAACGAAACTGTTTCCAACTCTCAGAAGGTTTATGACGCCGTTATTACAACCTACGTTGGGTGGATATGAACGAACATAACACATCCAATGTCAATCCGCTGTTGGCTCGATTTCCTTGAAAAGTGGAGATAACCGAAGATGATTCTCAGCCCGCGAAATAGTGGCCATTTCCAGCACATGTTGTGATACCATTTCCTTTCTCACATAATAAGGTTAGTTCAGTTTAAATTTCATTGCGATATCATCATTCATGTTAAAGTTATTTAAGAAATCCAAGGTAAAGTAAGTAGTGGGACACCCTGTAGTTGTTGATTACATTACCATGGCAACAGTGACATTCAGAAATATCAACGGTGTCATAATATTATCACAAATGATCAGCTCCCTGCAGCTCCCTACCTCGCCCTACGGGGAAGGGCGGCAGCTTAGTTGCGCTCCCCCCCATGGGAGAATGTTCTATTTGGCACTGGCATCGCTCCTCAGAGCACAACACTTTGACGTCACGTTTGGGTCACGTTCGGGCGGACGCTTTCCTGAACCAACCCAAACCGGCAATTGAAATGTATTATTATCCAAGGCTATGCTTTAAACCGATTCAAACCTTCAAATAAGGTGACCAGACTGGCAGACGCAGATGTCCCGAAACCCCCCGGTCATCGAACCAGCGGATGGATCGAACACAATCAAATGAACCACTGATAGACGGTGCGTGGACCCATGGATCGAACAGCTGTCCGCCAGCCACTCGAACACGGACCGTTGTGTTCCTTGGTGGACGCCAGCGCCAAATCAGCCAGGCCCGTGCGGTGCCCGTGCGCAACTAAGCTCACGCAAAGGGGGAGGGAGTTGCGAGACCTTATGTATGCGGCCTTGCAAATGATTGATTGTTGTTGATTGCATTACCATGGAAACAGGGTGTGCAAAGAATGGGTTGTAGTGTATGAACAATAATCAATCATGATTGCCATGGTTGCCCTCAGACAAGAAAAATAAAAACTATTCTTCGATGTCCATATCAACATCATCTTTCATATGTTTTCTTAGTATTACAAACAATAAATAACTCATAACACTAATCAATCAATAATAATTAATTACCGTACTCATCTTCAGAACATGAAGCTGCAGCCATTTTTTTCTGAGTTAAAATTCAAACACCTCTAGCAATACTGAGCAAGTTTGAACTTGCATCATTAGCTGCGTGCTTATTGAAGCAGCGGTGTTGTTTGCTTATAGCTCTATTTAGACTTTGTCGGCCTGCAGCACATGCTGCGGAGTGTGCCAGATGCCCGCCACTCTTTGGCCACCTTGAAAGCATCAGTGACTATTCAGTATTGCCAGCTCTTTAGCAGATGAAGAACTGACACATTAAATTAAAATACATCTGTGCAGTCGTCCTCTATGGAGGATGTTTGGCAAATCTGGGCTAAGTTCATCATGGTGTGTAGAGGTTCTTATGGGATGTGGTAAAACATGCTTCCAATTAGAGTACATTGTATAAACTTTAACTTAAACATTAGCCTACATAAAAACTGAACTTTGAATAGGAACTTGAATTAAATGCATGAAAAAAAGAGTTCATTAAAAATTTCAATATTTTGCACAAACACAGTTAAAAACCTTTCACCAGCTTATACACCACGTTTTCGGACCTGGAAATAGTGACAATAACACCCTCATCAGGAAGAAGCCATGTTTGCCCCTAATGAAACATGACATCTGAGTTTGAGCTGTTTAGGTACAATTAAAGCTACCATGAGGGCCACCATTTTGAAAATAATTACTAAGGTACAGTACATTTTATACGTACATTTATACGTACATTTTATGTACAGGTGAAACCATTCTTATTTTAGGTTGCCTACATGAGAACTGCATGTTAGATTTGTTATGTTGTCAGGTGGTCCTGAGATATCTCTACTTATTTACTGTTGAAGGCCACTATTTAGAACGTATTCTTCCAGATAATTTTATGTGGAAGATAAATTTGGATTATTTGATGTCTTCTCCACAGTACACAAGTTGGGGAATCATTAGTGTTGCAAGTTGCGCTTGAGCTATCTATACCTATACTAAATATAGTATTGATGCCACCATTTTGTTGAAACAAGCTAGGCGAAAAAATAGTTCCCAAGTTGAGTTTTGGTAAGCTTTTTAAAATTCTGCCCCACTGTGCAATGACTTGCATGCTGATTGACACAATGACATCAACCCCTTTCAAATACCCTACTACACTGTACTCCTGATTATCTGGGTGTACTATATACGCCAAATTGTTTCATACCCTGGGGGTATGAAACAATTTGGCATATATAGGACATTAGATGATGCAACAAAAATGAACATTTTTCTGTCCATGAAAATTCATCGCCATTTTCGTATTCCTTAGGTCACTCGTAACTCATAATGACCATTCATTTTGTCTTGGATTTGTTTTTGACCTTGGTGCAGTCAAAAAACCACAATCATCAAATGACAGGGGTGAGACGCAAAGTGTTCTATCTCTACTATAGGGAATTTTTCAAAGTGACATGTGCTGCTTTTTTAACATGTCCGATGCGGTTGAAGGAAGGCCAGGCGACTCAAGCCGTATGAATGACTCCCACATTGAGTTTGGGAGGACAAGGAAGAGAGCCAGGTAAGTGGATGAGTCGCTACGACAACAAAGGCTGCAAGGTATGTGGATGCCGATAAGTACAATGATATATCAAGAAATCTCAGCACTTCTTAGGCAACAGTCTTTACCTTGCTGATTTATGATTTCTGAACTCTCAATTCATCAAGAAATAGCGCCTGCAAAAGGCTTTACATCACGAAGATAGAAAAGCGTTGCAATGTAATGGTCGGAACTTCCTTTTCAGGGGAGAAAGCAATTATCACGTCAATACCTCCATGGCTCCCATTCTATAGCTAAACCAATCCGGTGGTAAGGTGGACAACTGTAAATGTCCCAGAGAAGCTGCAAAAGAGCAGGGTGGGTGATGCAGGGCTCACTGATATGAAAAGTTACTCGTGGTACATTATGGTAACTCTTGGAAGGAGAATATTGATTTAAAGCATTAGTATAGTCAATAAGTTCCCGTCCCGGCCGCGGGAGGCCGGCAGGTGACACGGAGACAGGTGCTGCTGTGGTTGGCTGTGAGGTACATAAGCAGTCACCAACCTGGCCAAGAGTGAACTCGGTGGGCTGCGTAATAGCTGCGGTACACAGTCGAAAAATGTCGTTCACCATATCAGGCACGTCCAAGGCGGACGAACGGGCGGTAATTCAGTTCCTGTGTGCAGAGGGAGCGGGACTGAAGGAGATTCATACACGCATGAGGGCTGTGTATGGAGACACTTGCGTGGCGTACTCGACAGTGAAGGACTGGGTACGCCATTTCCGCAGTGGTCGACAAGGCGCTTGTCCATCAACATGATTGCTGAGCAGGCATGCAAGCACCGATCACTTTGAACCAACCCC
>KZ538659.1:0-21387 GCA_000934665.2 Catajapyx aquilonaris
CTCGCGGCGAGGTCACTTTCCACGAGCTGGAGGTGAAAGTGTTGAACATTTGTTCAGTAATCCGGTCTGCGAGGTGGCACGATGTGATTGCGAGCTCTATACGAGGTTGCAAGGTCCACACGACCTCACTGCGAGCTCGTGGCAATGTCAAATTTTGGTAAGGGTACCTTCTGAGAGTGGCAGTAGTGTACAGAGAGGGAGGATGCGCCATCTATGTCTATGTTGACTAGTCTGAAACTAGTTGCCAAAATTTGTCAAAACCTATTATCAGTATGAGAGTGACAATGCCTAGGCCCGCCGATTTACCACGTAGTACTCTTCGTCGGGCATAGATGGCACATCCTCCCTCTGCACACTCCTGCCACCCTCATGTCGTGCGTGAGATAGTGGTACTATCACGTCGGACAAACATCCGACGGAGAGAATAATCATATTAGGAAAAAGCTATCATCTTGCCCGGAACTTCACAACATCTCCCAGACAGCGCATTAAGAGTCCGCTAAGATAGTTCTTCTTTAATCGCCGAAAAAACCTCCGGACGAGCGGAAATTGCACTCCCGCCGCCGGATATTCGCCTACCATGTGGGAATTTTTCGCTAAAAAGTTTCTCCAATATGTTTTTTTTTGAAAGGGGGAAGAGCGGTGTTCTATCTGTTTTTTCCCCTCCCCCCTCCCCTCTTCCCTTCTCTTTTTGCTGTTCCGGCAACTTTTGTTGCCCGTTTTGTGTCCCAGGTTGCTTTTGAAAATTCCTGCTGATGAGCCGCCTCACAACTGCAGACTTTTCCTTCATTTGCTGGCGCCCCCACAAAAGAGTCCTCCTGCCCCATCCCCAGCAGTCCAATAAAAAAAACATGTGTCCAAATTCTTCCCTCGAAAAGAGCTGCTATCCTCTGGGAGCAGCAAAAAGGGTTGAACTTCGGTTCCATATTTACCGACACGAAAATTTTGAAGGGTTTATCATAAAGCTTCTGGAAATCCCCCGAACCCTCGTCCCCTATTGTGCTTCTAAATCAACGCCCACTTGGCTGCTTTTTGCTGCATTGAAAACATGGAATCGATTACAATCTGACACTGCTCGTTCCTGCTCAAATTGCTGTGTAGTGTAGCTATGACCAGCGTATACATTCGCACTGACACCCCGGGTTTTGCAAATTGGAATTTGCCTCTCGTCATGCGACGCATCACTCTTTTTTATTTTTTTTATTTGGAAAATGGGGGGTGATTGGTAGAGAGTGGGGGACCGATGGCATCGTGTGATGAATTGATTAACTAGAGGGGATGGCCACTTTAGCAGGGTAAAGCTTTCAAATTTAGGTGCGGGTACAGTCATTTTCGTAGCAATTGCATCCGCACCTGCTAACCTGACGTGCGACCACATTACGGGTCATCCGGACAAATTTGCCAAAAATTATAAGCAAGTTTGGTTTAAAAACAGTCCCTGAGAGGATAAATTAGTTCAGCTTAATGAGTACGAAATTATAGCATAAACATGCCAATTACCGATCTTTTTTTGATACATTTTATGTGTTTCTGTTGTTCATAGTGCGAAATATTTTTGCAGAAAGTCATGTCCCACTGTATTGACGAGAGCACAGTGTTTTTCATATGGTATATGTGATCCGAGTTATCCTGGCAGCTAGGCCATGCGTTGCACAAGAGAGGCTTGCAGGATTGCTCTGAAATGTTAGGATAAAAACCTGGCAAAACTCAACCCCAAGGTGCAGCTTTATTTCGTAGGCGAGATTTATACTCCAGCAATGTTGAACTCTGTGACAATATTTTGCCCGTAGCGCAAAAATAATAATGACAATTTAGTCAGATGTCATGTTTTTCCGACATGACATTGATAGGCATGTGTCAAGACATCTAACAAAACTGCGATCCATTATTTGCCTTATTTTGTGTGGCATATTATTTTTTTTGCAAATATCTGTTTTTTTGCCACATATAACTTTCAGCTATGCAAATATGATTTTTTTTTCTCCGTCTGGAATTGTGTCCTGGCAGGCAATTCATTTTCCAGGTCGGGTCAAAGGTCGCGCTCGAATCCACTCTCTTGGAGAGCCCAGTTCATCTAGAGTCTAGACAGATTGCAAAAATGTGTTTGGTTCCCCTCAGCACTCATGTAGGGTTGGGTGACCTCGTCTGAGCATGATGATGCAGCGAGAGGAAAAGGGGGGTTTGTAATGAAAATGGCGATCCCGTGTTATTTCCCATCCTGCATGCTTGCTTGGTTGGGTCGGGTTGGCGCAGTTCGAAGAGTTTAAGGCCCCGGAATTGGTAGTAGTGCAGAATAGGGTGTATACACCGGAACCGAGGGAATCGCCATCTGATCTATTCTGTTCGAGTCTGTCTCCCACCCAACCCACCCTCTCCCCGAAACTTGCGGCTCTCTTCACATCAGAGAACCCGAGGGAACAAAACGAGGAAGCCCCATAAATACCAAAGTACCTGCAGCCAGGAAACGTTTGCTTGCCGGGGGTTCACAATCCGGGGGAAAGCTTTCAATACCGTATTTGCACTCCGATGAAGTAATGGGGTCCGGAGAGAGGAAAAAATAGAGAAGGAAAAAAAAATGTGGGGCAGATTTTTATACACAAACTCTATTCGTATTTTGTTGCACAATGCAGCCTATTCACAGCATTGTGTGTCTGTGGAGAGATGGGAGTATGAATTATGGACTCAGAATAAACCACTGGCACGCCTTTCTGGCCATAATGCTCGCATAAAAAAGGCAAAGATGAGAGAGAATTGAAACTCTTTTCTCTGCGAAAAAAATAATCCTGCACATGCACAGAGCGAATTTTGTGTACATTATTTACGTACGAATTGTAATTCTTTGGGCGGTATTATTGATATCGCGATTATTAGCTTCAAGGTATATGTACGAGGAACGTGGAAATGTCCACCTGCAAAGGGCCTGATGTTGAATACATATTATTTTGCACATAATTTAGCTGGATGTTGATGTAACAGTCATGAGCTACATAATATTATGAATTACTTGGTCTTGTTTACATAATATTGAGCCAGTAGGAGTACTGAGAAAAACTGGGCCGATTTTTAATTCAGAGACCAGTAAGAGTAACAAAGTTACCTCTGAATGCAATATGTAATGTAGTCGTGCTTGTTGCCATTCGCATAGTAAAAAAATTACTCCTGGGCTTTTATGTAAAAGTGGAACAAATGGAGTGGGACAACCTCACAACGTAAAAAAAAAAAATAGAAGGAAGGAATGTAAGGGTGGGTAGGGGGAAATATATAAGAGGAGGAAGTTATGTTCTCCATCCAAGCCAAGTTTCCGGAACGACACAATAAGAGTCGGGGAATGTAGCTGTCCGGATCCAGAAGGCCGATTTAATGGGGTATGATTTGGGAGCCCCGGAGAAAAGTCCCCGCAGCCCCCTCACTCTCAAAGGAAGGGAAAAAGAGAGAGAGAGATGAGAGAGAGAAAAGGGAAAGGAAAGAGAAAAGAAGAGAAAAAAGTTTTCTGTAGGTGTACCGTTCGTCATGGGTTCCGGTGACATGTTGCGGGCGCCCCAGTTGCTGCCTCCTAATAGAGAAAGGCCGTTGTCACAGCCAAGCAGCGACACTTGACTTCATCTCCCACTGATTTGCGGCGGAAAACTCCCAAGGTTTTGAGGAGGTGGGAAAAAAATTCTCAAAAAGTCGTAACAGCTTGAGAAAATTTTCAGAAGTTTCTGGCAGGAAAGGTTCTGTGCGGTTTATTATAGGAGCATATACAGTGCAACAGCAAAAAAAATATTAAAGTAATTTTTTTTCCGCTTAATTTGTGTTTAGCTGGTGTGTCAGTGTATTGGCACAACAGATAGTCCGGAATCCTCATTTCCTCCGGGTAACAGGCATGTACACTGCCTTTCACTCCTGATCCCATCCATGTTGACACAGATGGAGCCCCTACATGAAACCCCTCTCTGTAGCGGAAATCTTGCCAACTTTTTACCCTCCCGCAGCAACACCAGCTCTTATATATATTTTATCCATCGCACACCAACCACTCGTCACTTGTGCACACACCTCAACCCGGATCCGGCCAATTAAAAACCCCAGAAGCACTCGTTGAGGGTTGGAATATTTCCGCAGAAAATATTCCCTCTTGAGAACTCGTGGGGGCTGCCAATTGCACAGCGTTTTCTCCGGGAGAAGTTTTTGGTCGGTAGGGAAAGTGCTTTCCAAGTGGACTATCCCAGATTACTCAAATCCTCCGCCATTATTTTACGAGCCTCGCCCCCCCAAAAACTTTCTTATCCGGGACCAGGCCTCCACTCCGGAGATGAAGATAAGCAGCCTGTACCGGTATACACGTCCAGAATAACTGCTCATATATTACGATTAAGACTCGTTTCTGATGCCGTCCAAGTGAAATTAAGCGTATAAAAAGGGGAACTTGGATGAGGGAGCAGTGGCCTGCAGGAATGGGAAGAAAGAGTGAGTTATGTTGTTAGCTGCTACTGGGATAGCTGCTAATTCAGAAGTGATTATGAATTATATTATCAACTCGGCCACTCGGAGAATGTTAGGAATCAAGCATAGCAGTAAATTCTGCACTTAATTTTTTTTAAACAAATATGAAGGTATGAGCAGCTATGCACTGTGCAACTATAGCTATTTTATATGCTATACAGGGTGGGCCAAGTTCAAGTGTCGTTTTATAACGGCGATTAATAGCAGTGATTTTGCGATGACGTAGCAGCGACGCGTAAAATGTCCCACTTCGGCGCATCTTCGGCGCCATCGAAGTGGGCAATTTTACACGTCGCTGCTACGTCATCGTTAAGCGCTTCTATTAATCGCCGTTATAAAACGGCACTTGAACTTGGACCACCCCGTATATTATTATATTAGCTATTACTAGTGAACCAAATCTTTGGAGAAACTGCCCGGACCACTGACTGTCCCTGATTATAGCCCTACATACAGGGTGTTTCAACTTTTTTGTCCGAACAGTTATCGAAAAATTGCACGTAGCTGCAACTTTGTAAGCAGTGACTTGTAACCGGTGATTTGTCGGGAGATTGGGGAATGGGGAAAAAGAGGGCCACACATCCCATGGTATGTGTGACCCTCTGTTATCCAGGCTTGACCCTCAATTTTCAGCGGGCAGCACGTATGCCACTTCAACCGAAGATTCGCAGCGAATTTTCCCCGTTCCTCCGAAAAATCACAGTTTGCAAGTCACTACTTACAAAGTAGCAGCTATGTGCAATTTTCCGATAACTGTTCGGACAAAAAAAGTTGAAACACCCTGTATTAGCTCTTATTACATACAGTAATAATACTTATTATTTACGGGCTATTTTAGTGGCTAATTGTAGTGACTATACTTTTAACTATAACTTATAATGTTGGCTAATATTAGCTGCTGTATATTTCCGATTTGTTACAGTAAGCCGGGGAAATTAGTGAAAGGAAGATTAGATTTCCTACGCATCATTCTAATGACAGAAGACGAAGCTAATTTTCAAAGGCTTTTTAATTAAGAAGCATAGCTCCTCTCATGGAAAAATAATAGGTTAAGTACGGCTCCCCCTACTTATTAAGTGGCAAAAATTCCAGTCTCATTTACCTAATTAACACGGGGAAGAAAATGGGTGGGAGGTGAGGTATAGGAAAGACAGGTCTTCTAATCTTGTTTGAGTTTGGGCAGGAGATGGTGACGTATAGAGAATAATAGTCAGGAGGGGGGGGGGGGGGGGNGGAGGACGATTAGCATTTTTTTAACGGTTGAGTTTAACGAGTCTATTAGTCCCATCCACCGTGAAAGAGATAGCCGGAGCACTTTGATTTGTGGCGCATTTTAAGTGCCAGGCCACGTCGATATACCCAGGATTATCCGGGTATTGGCCAATTTTTAGCGAATTTTGTTGGAGGATACACTGCCTGCAGTCTACATTAATTACAACAGTAGGTGATTTTTTAACGAGCGCAACCTAGGGCGCACCCACTTTTGCGCACCTCCGTTGTCCTGACAACGTTGCCAGAGTAACTCACCAGGGGACAGAGCCTCGGCAACGTCGCAAAAGTCGGCCATTTTGTTCCCTCCCAAGCATAGTGATGGAAATAAGCGAAGCGCTTATTTGACAGAGAGCCTGCCAGATATCTTTGCTAATACCAACCGTGCAAGATGCGCGAACTGTGGCGCACTCGTTTAAAAATGCATCCATGGTGACGTCATTCGGACAGTTCAAAGGAGTGTACGATATGCTGCGTATATGGAATGGCCTGCTTTTTAGCTGACATCTAACAGGGAGGTTAATATGTTCTGGTTAACGAGCAGGATAGGTCGAGCGCGAAATTCTTTGCCGCTTGAAAGTGCGAAATTTTGCACCTCCCCCCTACCCCCCATAACATCCAACCTGCCCTGCCACCAACGACTTAATTTGCCCCCCAGCTAATGAGTGCTCAGAGGTTAAAGCGAGCCCACTGGAGTGGAGTTATGAACGCATCAACAGATGCATAATCCCCATCCGCAAATGGCTGCTCTCCCAAATGATATATCGGGCGGGTCTGACTTGTCCCACGCCATTTTTCTGACTGCGTTTGGCACGTACAGGGTGGTCCAGAATGACTCGGAAAAACTAGATGGGAAAGTTCTGGTGTTGTCATTTTTAGGTTCTGCATAAGATGATAGGTTTTAATACCAGTTTTGTGCCGGATTCGAGAAACCGATATCCAGGCTGCAGATAATTTATGAGGCATGATCGAGCCGAGGCTGCCAAAGTTTACGACTTGTCACGACGGCCTGCATCTGAGATTCTGATGGAATCGATGATGCAGCCTATCCCTCCTCCTCCTGCTGCTGCCTTCCAACTAATCAAGCCAAGCCTGGGCAATTGGGCCTGGCTTTGCAGAATGTAATTTTCCCTGGTGCCAGACAAGCAATGCCAAGCCCCTGCCTGTCTACCCTCCATTCAATGCCGATATGCAATTAGGTGTCTGCGATGGAGAGGGTGGGAGGGGTAGGGAGTATGACATGACAAGCCTATAGGACGGCGCAAAGTTTGTTGTTGGGTCGTCAGCACGCTGATGCACTTTATAAGTCAAATTAAGAGAGGATAGTATATGGGGGTTTTTTTTTTGTAAGGGCAGGCCTGATTTTGCCTGAATGTTTTTGGATGCGACTCTTTTCAAGGATTGATTTCTATTCGGGTGGGCTTTGTATATACGATGCGAAATCAGCGGCTAATTTACGGGAGTGCGTCATCGATAACTGAAGGAAAGTACTCTGAAAAAATACGTAGCTAATCCTGAAATCCAACTCTATACATTACACATACAGAGATTTTTGGGACTAATTTTAGTGAAATACTCTCACAAAAATCACCCCAAATGTGATTCGATGCAAGTATTTTTTGCAAATTATAATAAAATTACTACTGAAATTATGAAATAATAATTGTGCAAATAATATAAACACAGGAGGTCTATACATTGCATTAAAACTTGGACAGGTTAATAAATGTTTTCCTTTATTAATAATTTTCATGCATAAATATAGGGCTATGCATTGAGCGCATTTTAAAATTCACACGCGAATTCAATCTATCCCAGTTTTAATGCTCTCCAGATTTTCAGTGAAGCAATAAAGCGGAAATAATACTAAATAAATAGTGAAAAATAAAAAAATGACAAATAAATAATGGAAATGAAAAATTGAATAAAGAATGAGAAAGAAAAATGAAAAAATTAACAATAATGGAAATGAAAAATGAAAAAATAAATAGGAACGAAAAAGAAAATTTAGAAAAATAATGAAAATGGAAAATGAAAAAATAAATAATGAACGTGAAATATCAAAATAAATTACAAAACAGTTCAAATAATATATCGAATTTATCCACTGTATTAAGACGCTACTACTAGTATCAGCATAACGATGAAGGAATGAACCGATCATGCCCTGACATTGTCTTGAAACTCTCTGTCTCACATAATACCTGGCCCAGTCTGCTGGAGCCATTAGCTGTAAACACACCAGGGCCGTCTACGGGCTATAGAAATTACTCCACTATCTTGGGACACCTTCATAGCAAAGAAACACCGGGAGATCGTTACACCCCCCACCCCACACCATGGTCCTTCCTCCCTCCCTCCCTCCTTCCACCCACCCACCACTTTCTCCTTCCGATGTCGAGATTAAACCCAGCACTTTAGAGCGTTCTTTGCCACCGCCGGAGCAAAAGGATCGATTTTCTTGGCCCCTTTACCATGCCCCAGCCTGCCTTCCAATTCCAGGGGCCCTTGTTTCGAGATATTTAGCCAGGGTTTTCCAGCAGAAGGAGAGAGAGGGGGGGGGGGTGGGGTCAAACAGATGGCACTTACGACCCTCGTCAGATGCGGGTCGCCAGGTTTCCGATGCTTTTTAAACGACTATTAGGTCAACGCTGCTGCGGTTCGGGAACAACCAATCGGCTTTTGAGTGTAGGCTCATTGCGGCGATGGCTTCAAGGGGGATGCAATCAAGCCGATCTTCTTAAATGCAGTGTACATTGTCTTTGCACGTAGCACGGCCAATGCGCCATGATGTGCAATCATGCTAGTTTAAATCAGGCTCAATCTGCGAAACCTTGCAAAATTAGAAGTTGTTAACTCCCCTGGAATAATGATCCACGTGCTGATCGAAGCTGGAACAAATTTGAACTGGATTGTTTGGCAAAGTACCGGGTTCTAAAAATAAAGCAGGGGGAAAAAAAAGAGGATAAGTCCTAGGGCCCTCTGGATATCAAACACAGGTGGACACACCGCTGACTTTGTCTGGAGCACACTAGATGAAGCCACTTCCATCCTCCCCTCTTCAACTTTCGGTGTTGACACTCAGGAATCAGGGAAGCTTCCAGACTGCTCAAACACAGCTCAGGGGATGGTAGAGAGAAAGGGGAGAGGGGGGTGGGGGAGTGAAAGAAACTGTTTTATTTGCTCGGATGTGGACACCCTTTTGGGTTTCGAGGTTGCTCTCACAGGCCTTGACATTCTATGAGGAGAGACGAACTTCTTGCTTTGACCACCAAAAATGGAAGTAGAGAAGTTGCCATTCTCTTGAAAATATGTACGAAAGCTTACTTAAGAAGATTGGTATGAAACAGGTATATAATCTTCGAGCACAAATTATTTTCGGAAGATCTTTCCTACGCGACGAAGTGGCGGGATTCGGCGTGGAGGTGCGGGGCCGAATGCACGTGACGCCCGAGGGCATATAGCCATGGCAAAGCCACAGTATCGTTCGTTGGTTTGCGTCCCCACAAAGCATGCAGTAATTTTTGAGGTTGCATATTCCACAATAAGCGCCCAGCTCCGCTGATGCTCCGCAATTAACTACAATTATCCCGCTAATGGACGGACCTTGCTATGGCGGGGACACAAAGAGCGACAGTAGGCCTACTGTACAGGGAGAGGTCAGAAAAAGCTATACGGAAACACCCACCCATTTGGACGCGCCCTCTGAACTGCCCCCCGCGCCGCCACCTCCATCCCACCACTTCGTCGCGTAGGAAAGATCAGACGAATTTTCATAATGCGCCATTTGTGCCTTTTGCAAGGCCTTCTGAATCAGCTAGAATTAAGGCAAAGTACATGCAATGTGAATGCCTACACATAACAGGAGATTTTCTCTTACACAACCTGATCTTTGACACTAATTGCGAAAATGTCGGTGCCGGAATTAATCCTGGAAAATAAGCGAGAGTCCAGGTGGCAAATCCTGTCAGCAGATGTCGGCCTCTATTTCCGAGCTGGGCGAGGGCTCAGCATGTGAGAGTGTGTCTCTCTCTGTGTGGGCGGGTATGTGTTGGCGAAAACTTCCATTAGTCCCTGGATGTGTTTGGTGGGGGATAATCCCCCGCACTCCAGCATCAAATGGGATATGGTTTATGAGACGCGAGCAGTGCTGCTGGGGTGGGGGAGGAGGTTTGTAGTAGTAGGCCACCCAACCCCACCCACAGGCCATGGCATAAAACGAGCCCTGAGGGCCCCATGCACTTTTGGACCGAAAATAAAACTAATGCAACATGACTCCCTTGCACCTAGAATGGGATGCAAGGGAGTCAACACCGCGGCTCGAGTCCCATTGGATTCAACCGGACTCGGATTACAAAAAGAGGATGGTGGTGGAGGAGGAGGAGGGGGGTCGCAACCCAGCCTTTACCAACGGTAATCAAAAAACAAGCGGAGAGAGCACTGGATAAAAAAACAAAAGAGGTCCGCACCACTACATGTACGGCCACTTAAGTCTGAATCGCTGAGTCCCGGGGAGACTATCAAAAGAGCAGGTGTTACAGGATGCCTCTCAAAGGGACTCAAAAATACTATCAACACAGTGGCATTTTTTCACGCTCATCTATCCACCAATCATATTGGGTAGATGAACGTACTTAAAACGCTATACATATACTTGTTTGTTTTGCAGTAGGCGATCATGTTGTACTACTCTGCTTTCTTTTCCAACCCGTTATACATATACAGGGAGTTTAAACTTTTTTGTCCGAACAGTTATCGGAAAATTGAACGTAGCTGCTACTTCGTAAGCAGTGACTTGCAACCGGTGATTTGTTGGAGGAATG
The DNA here is from genome assembly GCA_000934665.2 of Catajapyx aquilonaris. Classification (NCBI taxonomy): domain Eukaryota; kingdom Metazoa; phylum Arthropoda; class Diplura; order Dicellurata; family Japygidae; genus Catajapyx; species Catajapyx aquilonaris. The sequence continues at coordinate 10,578 of KZ538659.1, forward strand.
GGGAATGGGGAAAAAGAGGGTCACACATCCCGTGGCATGTGTGACCCTCTTTTTTCCAGGCTTGACCCTCAATTTTCAGCGAGGCAGCACGTATGCCACTTCAACCTACGATTCGCAGGGAATATCCCTCCGAAAAATCACTGTTTGCAAGTCACTGCTTACTAAGTAGCAGCTACGTGTAATTTTCCAATAACTGTTCGGACAAAAAAGTTGAAACACTCTGTATTTCGGTTTAAATTTAAATTTTGAGAACTGAAAATCAGTACTTATGCCCAATGAGCTTCCGACTCTCCTTTTTACATATGAATTTATTCGTCCAATAAGCTTTTAAAGGTTGATGTGTTGTGCTTATAAAGATCGCGCTTGTGGAAACTGGTTGCGTGTAACTTCCGGTTACCAGGTGTGACAACTCGCCACGTTCGAATACAAATATTTGAACATGTGATTTTTTTTGGGCGGACAGGCACGTAACGATTGCGGTCGTTTTGTTCTGACATTACTTTAACGCTATTTCACTACTTTCGCATGATGTTGACACTCGGAACTTTTTTTATAAAAAAACGACGAGAATCGTTCTCGCTGCTGGATATTTTCCGCATATTTTTTGCACACTGCTTATTCAATATTGCGCGCATTTTTTTCAAACCCACCCCACCATCCCCACCCCAGGTGGTTCGTTTGTACTGTAAACCGCTGCAATGAACGCCCCCGTTTTTTTTTCTTCATAATTCCAGCGTACGTCGATAATAAAGTGCGGCTGTTATGAAACCAGTGTTGATTCAAGCCTATTTTTTATAGAGTTGAAGTGAGTGGTAGACGACCTACTTTTTTTAACCAGACGCAAACACTATACGCAAGAGTATTTTTGGTGTGCCTGCATTTGGCCCTTCAACCCCTATACCCCTCGGGGTGATAACTCTGTGAGCATTCATGTTTATCAGAGGATTGTAGTGAATAGGTGGGCATGAATTGCGGGGAGCAAATCCCACCGACGAAAGCACTTGAAAAAAAAAGTTTCGCCAAAAAAATTTATCAGTGAGCGTCCGAGCAGATAGCAGTGTTTGCACACATGTCAGGGGCATTGATGGTTCAAGTTGTTGATGGCATGACAAGATGGTGCACTTGCCACGGTTCAAGATAACCTTGCTGAAATCTTTAAAAAATGCATTACGCCATATCTCATTTATGCCCCCACGTAATAGCGCATAACGGGGTGTGTGTCTGTGATAGGAACCATTGGAAATGGTCGGGGTAGAAATTCAAACGGAAAAAGTTCAGCCAACCCCCCCCCCCCCCCTTTTTTTTGGAAACCAAACTGCCGCAAATTGCCTGGTCCAGAACGACCGATATAGGCCTGTATATTTTTAATCGGATTTTTAGGAGCCGCTTACTGTGAAAACCCCCCGTCATAACCGAGAGGCCATTGAAAAACCGAGGGTATAGGATGCGCATGGCCTCCAGAAATGGACGGATATGTTTCTCTAAGTGGACCAGTTTTTTTTTTTCGGCGTTTTCCAGTGTGGTCGAACTGGGTTGGTTTGGAAGCAATTGCACTGGAGGTTGGGAGTTTAAAAGCCTGGGATTTAAAACAGTTCGGTGTCCTAATGAGGGTTCTCACACGTACGGTGTTGGCAACACTGTAATTGGCTCCAGATATGCTGCGCCCATCTGCCAGGAAAGTGTAATGAGGGAGGGCGTTCAAGGGTAGTTTTTGTTTTCCTGGTCAAAAAAGTTTCGGTCAGTAGCTCACGGATCAAGATCATTTGGGCGAAACCTAAAGCAGACCTTTAGTTTCAGATGCCCGTTATGGAATTTTTGGGCATGAAAAGACACAAATAAATAAAAATTACGAATTGAAGCATAAATGTGCGAAAAAATTGGCATTAAAATAATTTGAAGGAAAATACTTGCGAATTTATATCTACTGCTGTAGTACGTACAGTACAGTATACTCGTAGTGTAAAGTAAAAAGACGGGGGTGGTGATTACGATATTCATGCAAAATTTATATTTTCATTATTTTTCTAAAAATTGTTCGGAGTTTGAAAATTTTGCTCGTATTTGATAGATAACTTATTCGCCAATTTTCAGAGTTATTACAACGAAATTCAACAAGTATTGACGTGTTGAACACGCTTAAAATATTCCGACAAATGTGCTTATTGTCTCTAGAATTCAAATGACCACATGTTTGAATAGAAATAATTAATACTTTGCGCAAAAATAAAATCGCTTCCATTATTTTCAATGGCTGAAGTGATGAATGTGTAGAAAAATCGAATTTTACGCAGTACATTATGAGAATGTTTATTCTTATGATTACCTGAATTGATCGCTAAATTGTGAACAGAGAGTCCATAGCGGATTAAGTAAAGTCCCTATAATAGGTATTTCAGAAATTTAGCTGACATTGTGGTTGCTGAAACAACTCCATTAGACCACGTTACTTTCATTTGACAATGCGGTTTGTTCATCCCAACGTAAATATTTATGGCCATTATCAGCTTTAAAGGTCATAGTTTTTTGTAATTACACCGAACATGTGCTACTCCCATAAATAATTGAATGATTTTTTTTTTCCGCGTGGGATCTACCTCATGATTGTATCAGCCGATTTTTTCGCTATATATCTAAGCACTGATAGCTAAAATGTACCTTATCTCCGTACTGTGGGCATCGAAATGTCACCGACACTATCGGACTTCGAAACAGTCCGTCACTGTGTTATTTTAAACGCGACTCGACCCCTACCGAAAGTGCTGATTAATGACAAATTGATTCATTTTCCAATAAGCACAGTACCGATCGTTGCGAGTGACGAGCCCAAAAAAAAAAGGCTGCCATCGACGGTGACTTTTATTGAGGCAAGGCCACCAGAGACTATTTGTTGATCTATGTGCGCATATATATTTTTTTTTCGTGCCCATAAGTTGAGCAAATGGGTTTTGTGGACGTGGAAGCTGGGCAATATTCGTCCACCCAACCCTCCACCACCCCATCCCATTTCCAAAGTCTGCAGATTTACTACCGGGTTTTAAAGTAACGGGTTTGCCATTTTTTTTATTCCGAGAGGATTCTGCTATATACGTCTACACCCACAGCACTGCATTTCTCTGCGAAAACATGATTGCAAAATATTTTTGCATGGAAGCTTCAAGGAGTTGCAGAACACCCGCCCGAAAACCCGTCCGCTCAAATAATTTGCCCTCAGGAACAGTTCTTTGGGAGGAAATAAATTAATTACAAGTTTTAGAAACTCAATGCTCTGAGGGTTGGAGGCAGGGAGGGGTAAGGGGGGGAGGGGGAGAGAATTTTGAGCAGAAACTTCCCTTTTTGTCGGTCGCTTTGTTGTCGCCCAGGATAAAAGACAAGGGATGGAAGTGGTTGAAAACACACAGGGATTCAGGGGGTTTCCTGGGAGATTTCACTTGACTCAACCAGAGTACTGTACTCATTACGTACAGCACGATAGCTTAATTACTCTGCAAAGTACTGTACAGCATAAGAGGCTTGCACTGTATTTATCCGGACTTAATTTATCAATACAATGGATCCGGCTTATACTTGCGGAATCTTTTGTGGCAAAATTTTTTTGCGGCTGACCCTATTTATATGAATACATTAAATCTTGGTCCAATTGTGAGTACTGCAATTATGGACTTTCAGCTACAGCAATTACAACCCCCCGAAATACGTCTTTGAAAAATACCTACTAAGAATAGACCCTAATGCAATCCTATTTAGAAACCATTGTGCTCTGATCATTTTTGACTTTCAAGTTTGAATCCAAATTCAGTCTGCTTGCAAATTGTGTCATTTCCCCCCGATTATTCGGTATTATTACATTCCTCTCAGGGTAAGAGTTTTTACTGTTTCGACTGAAATTGAGTTGTATGGTGCGATAAAATTATATTTTTTTGCAGACGTCTTTATATTTTGGCCTGGTTGCTTTTGTAACTTTCTTTATACAAGGGATTAGCTCAGTCACATTTTCATTTGCATGTGTCTGAAAAATGACAGTGAATTTGCCATATATGTACAGTTTGCTGTATATGAATATACTGCCGGTGGTGAATACCATTAGATTCTCCGGATTAACCAGGATTTAACTGCAAATGCTTGGTCTCAAAAGAGATTAGTCCAGGTTTGACGCCGTAAACTTTGCATAGCATTATCTTAAGAACCCACAGGAACAAGTAGATATGCCTCGTATATATACCAAGGCTTACTTTATTGCAACTCGCTACTCCATGACATTTTCCCGAGGAAGAAAACCCTGGTTCCGACGAGTCTCTGTCCCAATTTTTGAGACATAATGAATGACGTCTTGAAAGGAACGACATCAGACGAATGAAGTTTGTCAAGACTTTTTTCTTTAAAAGGAAGGCACTTCGCCCGTATCAGTACAGCCAAGGGCGAAACGCCCCCTGAATGCTTTTTATTATTGTAGCTGCTTTCATCATAACTGCAGAAAAGTCTGATTACTTCCAATTTGGCTGTTTTGGCCCGCTTGCCAGATGGAACGGTTAGATAGACTGGACCGGGCTCAAATTTTTTTCATTTATTATTTTGATAAGCCATGTATAGGATTGGCCTAACCTTACTGCTGCACATGTTGCCTTATTCATTATTGACAACAATGATGAACAAAGCTTTTTGTGCTATTTTTCGGCTTATAAATTTTTTCTGTAGCAGATGCACTTAATTTCGACCAATATTATGATCCTTTTGAAAATCATTATTTTAAATCATTCTTATCGCAATTTTTTAAACCGTAGTTTGTTCACAATCCAATCATTTTTCATCCCTAAAGGGCTGAAGCTAACCATGATGGACGGTGATATGCAATAATGAGTCAACCCACATGTGAACCGTTTTGAGAAAATAGGGCTTTGAATGTCACACACTGTGAAATTAATAATATTCAGTGTCATTTATGGGAGAAGTATGTAGATTTCTCCAGCATGATTTTAACTTAATGAAGTACATCCTTTGAGTATATATGTTCCTGGGCTTAACTCAATTTTTGACATATTTTGTGGGTTGACACATTATTGCATAACACCGTCCCACTAGACTGTCCCTGACAGAGATGGTGGATCCTCCCTCTGCACACTACCGCCACCCTGCGCGAGATAGTGGCACTACATACACATAGATGAGCGGATATGATGATTCACCCGGACAAACAGAGGCACAGACTCAAGCCAATTCTATGATTCCTAGCCACAGTCGGTTTCCGGTTTCCGCAGCTTATTGAAAGCACTCCGTCCTGTACGGTATATAAGTATATGGGCATGTTCCCCCCATTGACTCAATTCGTTTTGTATGGGAGGGTTAGTTCAAGGCTGGCACGTCCCAACCCTGCCCCACCACCGGTTCCTTTGAGGTCTTCCCCCCCTGGATTTTCTCCCGGATCCGTCCCCCCGGAAAAGGCACGGATTGTTCTCCCCCACCTACACCCCTTGTGTAACGAGGGGTACTGTTCCAGAATAATTCAATGCACCCGATGGCGGAAGGCGCGTAGCTCTCTCCGGCGCATTTTATCGCCGCAATCACAATATCGAGCCAGGCTTAGAAGAGAAGGACTATCAACCAAGCACCCCCCCCCCCCCTCAGAGAATTTATCTGGAGTTGAAACGCTTCCAAGCGTCTTCCTGCAGTGTGTAGTTTATCTTTTCGGGTCCTCCGGAGCAGAAACAAACGATCCGTGTGACTCATAACGTGATTATTGTCCGGAGAGCATGCCTTTGCCTAGCATACCCACCATACACTCAGTCCAATTTTCCAATACGAGTCTGGGGAAAGATTTAAGTGTCGCGAGGGATAAGGGAAGGGGGTAAAGGGGATTTACGGGTTTGAGGGAATGATGGATGCGCTGGGGAAATAGGGAGATGTGGGAGGGTTTAGAGCTGGAGAAGAAAAAAATATATATTCATTGCTTTTTGTCTCTTTTTCTACGCAGAGCCTTCCGCAGACTCCAAAGTCCAGCAAGAGCTTCAGCTGCATGTTCAATGGCGGAAGACCACCGGAGGCTAATGGAGGACTGGACAGCGTGGAAGAGACGCCTTCGGAGCCGGAGAATGTAAGTGAATGTTTCGAGCGGGTTGGCCTGTTTACACGAGACATGTGGTCACAATAAGGTGTTTCATAACTACGACACTGGTCGTAAATGTGCAAGCGAGAAAGAAGTTGGGAAGGAAATCGGTAGCTGGCGCACGCTTCTGAAATTCTATAGCAGCACGACATGACGGATGCTCGTGGCGGACTCGTTCCCAAATTTTGACAACACTGCTTGACCTACCCCCAACTTGGACGTAGTACGATAGACCTCTACATGTTGACGCATATCTGCCGTCAGATATGAGAAGACCGTAACTCAATGTCCACTTCCCCTTGCGGCGAGAAAAAAAAGTAGTGGTACCAAAAGCATCCAAGAGGTGTGGAGTTGGGGTGCCGTTCCTTTTTCCCCCTTCCTCCAACGCCACCTCTTGGATACTTTCGGTAACACTTGCTTTCTTTTCTCGCCGCAAGGGAAGTGAATATTGAGTTACGGTCTTCTCATATCTGACGGCAGATATGCTCTCCCTCTGCACACTACTGCCACTCTTAGGGGCGCAAGTACTACATGCACGTTGGTGATCAGTCACCGCTCGGACAAAGCCCACCAGGGTGCTATAACCAGCGCCTGCATTGAAGTGGGTCCCATCCTCTCTGCCATCTAATCCACATCTAATTGTTGAACGGGGAAAGTGAAAACTAAGGTAACTACTGCCTATAGGCGATGAGTCAACTGGGACAAACGTGTGGACAGAGACAATCCTCATGTCCTGTATACAGTAGCTTATTCCAGTAAAGTAACTGCTACTCAAGTGCTGGCTGTTAACCGCTCCGTTAATAAACGACAAGTTGCGGACACAATTTATTCCCTGCCGCCTTCTGTCGAGTGCGCGAAAAATAAATGAAGCCATTAACACGACAGTGCACGAAACCTGGCCTCGAAATGGCGCGTTTACACGAGATATTTTTCTCTGCTGATAGAAAAGGCTGTCATTTTTTGCGCTACAATATATTTATTATTATTTTTTCTCTCTCTCCTATACCCTTCCTCCATTGCTGTGCATGCCTGCAATGATGGAAGCGAGTGAAGGGTAGGGTGCGCCTATTTCTGTCCAAATTTGGGCACATTCGGACAGATGACTCTCGTTCCTTTTCATCCGCATTGTGACGGGCATGTTGACAGGAAGCATTGTAATCGTCGAATTTGTGTCGCACACCTTCCTGCCCCTCTTTTTCAGGCCGCGTCACAAGCGCGTCATGCCCTCTCTTTTTTTTGTGTCAACCTGTCGTGAAACCTGACTCCGAAAAAAAAGGAGTAGGAGGAAGCTTTCACAACCGGATTTCTCTCCGTTTTTCTCTCTCTTTCTCCGGAGGGAAATCACGGGAATTTGAATTGAAATGTACAAGACTCGCTTTAGTCATTTTGCAGACAAGTCGGGACTCATTTTAGGTTGCTCTGACGCTGTCTTCTTTTTAGCTAGTCAACTCCCGGATATGACGTGTACTCTGATGGGAGTATGGTAGGGGAGAAGTTGTCTAGTGGATAAGGAAAGGGATTCACCTGATTTCCTTGGTTGTTGCACGTGCTATCGTGGATTTTACCTATGGGAGCTCAGAAATCGTATCGATACAGGGTGTTTCAACTTTTTTGTCCGAACAGTTATCGGAAAATTGCACGTAGCTGCTACTTTGTAAGCAGTGACTTGCAACCGGTGATTTGTCTGGGGAATGGGGAAAAAGAGGGTCACACATCCCATGGCATGTGTGACCCTCTTTTTTCCAGGCTTGATCCTCAATTTCCAGCGGGAAGCATGTATGCCACTTCAACCTATACGATTAGCAAGGAATATTCCCCGTTCCTCCGAAAAATCAACGTTTGCAATAAGTCACTCCTTATAAAGTAGCAGCTACGTGCAATTTTTCGATAACTGTTCGGACAAAAAAGTTGAAACACCCTGTATATTGTCACAATCTTTACAATGTATTCAGACTAGAAAAATGCATGATTTGGCTCATTTTCAGCATTTTCATTGCTTAAAATAATGGTTAAAAAGGAAGCTAGTTTGGCACAATTTTTCTTTCGTGGATAGAACAATCGTCTGAAGAAGGAAGAAGTGAGAATAAATTATAAAGTATATTATAAAGTAAATTATAGTTGTATGAAATGGATCTTAATAAGTCGACATGTTGAATTGTCGTGTGTATCTGTGAGATAATTTGGAAATTATTCGCAATGGCTTCCCTGAAATGCCGGAATTTGCCGGAATTTCCTCTGGATTAACAGCTACGTAGGATTTGTTGTTGAACTTTTACTTCCATCACACTGGACATTTTTAGTCCGGATTCCCCCTGGACTTCCCTGGACTGGAGAGTTGTAAACTGCTATCCGTATTCAGTCCTGTGTCACCGGGTTTTCGGTCAGGTCCCGTCGCGTAAATAAACTCTAATTGTCTGAAACAATGTAAATGACTTTAACCCGGGGACCGGTAATGAAATAACCAAGTTTAGAACCGCCGCATTACAGTGCTTTGTTGACGCAATCATGTGGCGAGAGTAAATGTTGGCAACCCCCTCCCCACCCCCACTGTTTAATTGAGTTTTAAATTGGTGTTTGGAGATGAGCAAACTTGGCGCCAGTTTGCATGCGAATCCTCCGGAGGGGTATCCAACCTCCCAACCGGATTGCAACTGCATCAAACTTGCGGGGGTTTTGCTGGACATCCAGCCATGGATACACACAAAAGAGGAAGAGCCAGCAGAGAGAGAATTATAGCTTCATTCTTCCTCCGGATTGGCCCAAACCCCCTCCTTTTTTTCTCCTTCTTCATCCCCAGCCTTTTGTTGCAGGCTGCATTGTTGACCCGAATAATGGAGGGGCCGTTAGATGGCTCGTTGTTGGTTCGAGAGGTAAATCTCTCCGGATATCCAGTTCAAATTTTCTGCAAGTTTGCATCACACCCGGTTAAATGTTTAAGGCTCCAAAGGTATTCAGCAGGCGAATTTAATTTTATTAATATTAACCTAATGACACCATGATAAACTAAACTAACTTGAGCCTAAAATACGTACTGTACTATAACATTTCAAAAATTATATTCAAAACTAAATCAAATTAAATGAATTAATTAAAATAAATGCGTAACAGATAAGGACAAGAAATAATGTCAATAAGCAATAATAAACTAAATCATAACCCATAGTAATAGGCTGATATACCCTAATAGTAGGTCTACATAATAAATTAAATAATAGTGTAGTACATAACCAATATTACCGTACAGTAAAAAATAGTTCATAATGAATTAACTAGTCATGAATTATAAATTAATAATTATACACAATAAATTAATAATTGCATACAATAAATTAATTATTTTACATATAATGAACTAAATAAATAAATACAAATTTCGGGGGGTGTCTAGGATGTTCCTGTTGCGCTTCATTCCGTCTTTTATTTCGTTTGTTCAATGAGCATTTCTAGTTATTTATATTATTTTAAAAAGTGTTCGCCATACTGTACCTGTACAGGAACAATATTCCCATTGTTTTAATGCCAAAAAAAAACTCAGAACTGTGCAGCAACGTTGCTATTTTAGGGCGAACCTGTTGTGCGTTGGAAAATTAACTGTTTGCTCAGGTGCTAGTTTCAGAGTTGAAAGCAAATCTCGAGCAAACAATTAAGGTCCCGAGATATTACTCAAGGGAGTGTCAGATATATTAACTATTTATTCGAGATTTTTAGGGGGAGGGGATATTTGATTATGTTTATATTAGAAATTAGTCTGAAAAGTTTTGCTAACAAACTTTCCGCGAACCCTATTGTGCGAGGCGGAGCATATTGCTCAGACAGTAGCGGGTGAGTCATAGGATGCATTACAGGGCTTAAAATTAATAGGAGAATCAAGATGATGAGTTTGCAATATTAAAACTAGAAACTTTATAAGTATGTTCACTAGTTATTATTGAAAAATTAATTTTATTTCTATAAAACCATTTTACAACAGGAGTTTTCCTTATTTCTTCTGATCCCTTAACATGTTCAATATTTTTCATGTTGATCATTATCATCATCATTAAGCAATAAATGAAAATTAATTCGTTATGCAATAGGCCTACATGAATTTCAAGGAACATAAATGTCAAAGGATGAACGCACCTTTTACATCACACTGTACATCTTCCAGATTTTCCTCCTTTAAAGCAGTAAATCTTCATTACAAAGTTCCTCTAAAGCCTTGCGTGAACGAAAATTAGGGGTAAATCTCCAACTATGCATTATATCCATAATACATCATCGGAGATTATCCTTTTGGGTCTTACAGCGTGTGTCGCTCTAATGTCCAGAGAATGTTCCCAAATTTATTTATTTTTGCAAAACTCGGAAATTACTTCAGGTTTCTCAAGAAAAGTAATGTGTCCGGGTTAAATACCTACCCCCGGATTTGGTCCACTTGATTTTCCAACCCTCATCTCGGCTGGATGCCTCAATCTGGAGAGCATTACCCCCCCTTTCGCCATTTCAAGCTGACAAGTGTGTCATCGGCACGTCTCCGGCTCCGCTACGACTCCAAATCTCAAGCTTTGATATTTCACACCTTCCTCGAGAGCCAATTAAAATCCGGGCGAAGGAAAGCACGTGGCTTCCGATTACCATTTTGGCCTCCAGCTCTATGCTTCTTGTTCACCCCTCCTTCTCAACCAAACCATTCCATCTTTTTGACTGTTATTCCCCCCCCCCCCCCCCCCC
>KZ538659.1:21401-55697 GCA_000934665.2 Catajapyx aquilonaris
CCCCCTTCCCCCATCCTCCTTTGTGAACAAGCTCGACGTGCACCTGATTTCTCTAGGGATTTGGACCTCGGGGCTTGTCCTTCAAGCTTCAGATGCCTCCCGAGATTTACAAACACGTCGATTTCTTATCGACTTTGCCTTAGCTTCCTTCCCTATAGTCCAAAACCTTATTCGCAGAGAAAGGACTTTAAATAATGCAATGCGCAGTTGTGTTGATGGCAACGACGCGACGTCTTCCTGGGTGGCTAATTGGAGGATCAGGGCGTTGACATTTGACCCAGTTTCAGGTCACACACTGTCCAGTTTGGTCCGGTTCACCCTACCCCTAATCGAATCGTACTTTAGAAAAAGAAAATACTGAATAATTTCCGTATTAAATTTAGGAGACATTACGCCAACATTGTGATATTATTTTATTGCGCATATTAGTTACTTGCTTTCTTGATAGCAAGTAATGGTCCGATGGGTGTCCCCTGGCTGGAAACATCCTGCTCATCAAGCAACCAGGCGAACAAGAGAGGCTTACGTGTTGCGTTGCTATGTCAGGATACAGCCTTTCTGTTGACACTGTCAGAGTCGAGAAGCCTGCGTGTCATTCTAATTGGGCCGTCAAACTCATTTCATGCCGTATTAGCAGGCTCTAAGTGTGTACATGGTGTTTCGTAATGATCTAGGCAAACTTGAGGGGCAATGATGAGAAATGTGGAGCATTGTTGCTAAAATAATCAAAAATAATCTCTTACAGTTCTGGTCATTAATGGTGTCGTACTGGTGGCGCCTAGAGCCGATGGCGGCAAAAGAGTGAATCAAATTCGCTGATTTGCCGCCAGTGCGGCGCCACCAGTATGGCACCATTAATATCCAGAACAGTACCAGTAGGCAGGATACATCTACGACATTTCCATCGCCTCAACCAGTGAGTTGCGATCATAATTTATTTTTAAATATTGTACACTAGTGGCGTAAAAAATGCGGGTGTTGATGTGTCAACATTAATTGCGTAGATTTTTTTTGTGTGGGTTGGGAGGTGGGGGATAGGAATGGTGACGTTTTAATGGCGAAGGCACATTGTGGCGCCGCCATGCAAGGAAATTGCGCCTAGAATGGCGTTACTCTGTATTTACGTTTGACATTTATGGGGAGGAACGTGTGCTTGCGGACATCTATTATTCATGGTGGCCTCTCCTCCCCCTTCCCTCCCACCCACCGGTTTCAGGGTGTGGGAGGGCTATTGTGCCTTGGGGTCAACTTGTGTTTGGATACTTCCATCCATCTAATACATGGCGCTGGTAATTTTCTCCCTCCCTCTCTGGCCCTACCCGCCCACCAAATATTCAATAACACGCTTGGGATAACGCTCGTCATGCACATTACGCCCGCTCTTTTAGCGACTGCGTGATGACGTTTTAAGTCAACGTGTGTGTGCAAACGTGTCACTGAAGTGACACCTAACCTGATGAAGCACCTACTCGCTTTATGTTCATTGCCCAACTGAGAACGTGCAGACTGGTCACTCTAGCACAGGCTACAGAGTCACTCTTTGTCCTCTCAGCTGGGCGCATGTAGTACAACTAAACCCTCGCACGACCCTGAGAGTGGCAGAAGCGTCCACAGAGGGAGGATGCGCCATCTATGTGAGCAATATTGTACTACGAGGGGAGTTTTGGCAAGGTGTTATTTTTTTCTCTCTAACAACAGAGGGAAGATATCCGTAGGCTCTGGCTTGCCCTCTAAGACATGGGCTTGCTAGAATTTGTCCAAATGGTTCATTGTTTTTGGGGTCTGCAGGCTTCTGAGGGTTAATCAATTTAATTAGTAATGAACAACGGTAATGACTAATGAAAATAATGGATTTTCTTGCTCCAAATACGACTCCATTTTTTACCACCTGGATTCTGGCGTAATAAATTATCGGGGTCGGTTCTCCCATCGGAACAGAGCGTGATACCTTTGAGCAGGTCCGGATTTGCTGATATTTCGCAATCCGGATTTTGAGTCGAACCCCCAGCAGCAGATTGCGACACTTGTCGCTGCTAGAAATGAACAAAACACGTTTGGACTCCGAAAAAAAAAAATCGCAGTTTTCTCCGTCCGTCCGATTGAAATCTGCGAGCCCAGGTTGGGCGACAAGTTCAAAATGGGTCCCATTCATCACCCAGCTTTCGGTCGCCCCACCTCCACCTCCCAAAAACGTGGGTTCCGGTTCATTAATTCACCTTTTTCCGGACCTAGCAACGTTTTTTTTTCGGTCGGATAAAAAAATACAGGGTGAGGCCCCCCGCCGGAAAATTGATCTGTTTACGCGACCGGTAAACAAAAAGCTGCTGACCCCCAGGTCACACCCAGCAGGTGCCCCATAACTCAGTGCATATAACCTTTCTCTGAACTCTATGCTTACCCCCACCCCCCTCTCTCCCAATCAATAAAGTGCCTCCCCCACTGTACAAAGTCAGGGGCATAATGAGCTATTCCGCACATTGTGCATAACAGCACATACCCCCCCCCCCCCNGTACTTTTCATTCTTTCGCAATCCCCCACCACCCACCCACCTTCGCCCAAAAGCCACAGTGTATGAATTATTAGTCATTTTAGGGTGGGCACAAAGGGGTACAGTAGCCCTCATTCACGGTGCCTGTGGCAGGGGTTATATATTTTTGGGCCTCTTTTTCTGGACTAATATGTGTAACTATGGCCAGAGTATGATGGGAGGAATTTTTTGGGAGGATTCATCTAGCTGCAGGTACTGGATGAGCAAAGTTTTTTTTTCCTCCTAAAAATAATATAGCTGGATTTGATATTAGGTCTGACATTGTGCCGGAGCATGTCCGGCCAGATTATTTCACGGTTTTATAGGGTGAGTCAGAACTATGGATAGTACCAGTACAATACAAAATGTTAAGGAGGATGAACAAACGCAGCCCTGAGTTACATTAATTGTCATTACCGGTTGTGTCACTACATTTTTTTTTTGAAGATTTATATTGGTCTGATATATTGCTTGAATTGCCTGCAGTTATGCCTCACCCTGTATTGTATCTCGGCAATGCGTTTTGGGGCAAAAAGGGGATTGTATTTCGGAGGGGGTTGGCCTGCGGCCTGCAAATCCTGACACTCATCGACTTATCGGTTTTGCAAAAACACGTCATGGTTTCGACTTCAATAATCCGCGGCTGCAAATACTGATTCTGACTGGCTGTAATCTGACTCAATTAAAAAATATTTTGCGGGCTATTTTTTTTTTGGGGGGGGGGGGGGGGGTGGGGCACACNGGGGGTCGACATGCAGTTCCGTCCCTGGCGTGTGTTGTGCGGCAGTGCATTCCTCTCTAGAGCATGACCAACAAGCGATGCACTTAAATGTAATAACTCCTAGGTGGATTCGGCCTTTGATGTGTTTACTAAACCATGTAACTCTATCAGTCAAAGAGTGTATGTACATTGACGCTGCATCAAATTACATGAAGTTACTGCAATGCTTCAGTCACCAGATGCTGCCACGTAACACGATGCTTTAAATTGCATGTCTTGATCAAATTTATTGAGCGTTTTATTCAAACAGCTAGATGCAGTTTTTGTTACCAGCTCTAGCCCTGCAGCATAATCCTCCATGATGCATGGCTGCAAAATATTTAATTTTCGCCCGGGTTTATTCGCTGGCTAAAACATGAACGGTGCTGGGGACACGTAACCTCCGTGGCCGAGTTCCATGTTTGTGAGGTAGGAGTGAGGGTGTGGGGTAGGGGGGGGGGGAGTCCATATAATGTATTCAGCAGCCAAAGTGCTTCTGTGGGCCTGATCGAACTGACATGATTTAATTTGTTCCCAAGCGAGAAAATAATCCCGGGGCTTGCATCCAGTCGGAAGCGAGCACTGCTTTCAATGTTTCATATCGGCTGGGTTGCTGGTGCAGGGGGGCGAAAGGGATGCTGCAGAGTCAGAGAGAGAAAAAGGCTTGTTGCTGGTGGGCTGGCGCCAATTGTTTTATCAAGTGACCAAAGTGAGACGAATGAAAGCCCGGAATATTTTTGGGAGGGAATGTATGTAGAGAGCGGAAGGTGGGCATAATAATAATGGAGGGGGAGATCGATTGGGTAAAATGCCAATGGAAGGAATTTTGCCATTTTCAGTGCCAAAATTTTGGAGGTAAAATTTGGCAACACTGCCCAGCCCGCCCACCACTTGGACGTATAGGCAGCGACCCTTCGAAAATGCACGTATGGCACCTCCCACTTTTCATACATGCATGCTTCAAAGAGAGAGTGAGGGCACACTGGCATAGGAAATATTACTCAGGGGCTAGGTGACAAGTAGTGCACACTACTGCCGCTCTCAGGAGAAAAGTAGTACTACATGCACGTAGGTGATGAGTCATCGTCTATCCTACGACATTTGCTGTGTTTTGACTTTCGTATTAATTTATTTCGTATTCTGTACATTATCTACTGTTAGGGTGTGCAACTTTTCATCTTTTAATTGTTGCGCTGATTCGGCCGAATGCAACTCGGCGAGAGACCCTGGGGATGCCATGATCCGAAAATAAACGGGTCCCCAGTCTAATCACTTCTTGGCCGCCGGAAGTGCAGGCAAAAGCGGAAAGGGATGGAGACTTTTATGTGCAGCCCCGGCAATTATCTCAACAAATTGTAGGACCCCCCACCCACCCCCCCACCCGACCCACCCCACCCTTTTCCTTTCCTTCCTTTCCACCTTGCTCCAGCCAGATAACTCGCGAGCAGGAATCTCAAATGAGGCGGATTTTGCACCCAAGCGGAATGAATAAATAAACCTGCGCGCCTTTTGTCCGAAAAAAGGAACTTGTTACTTCGCACCGGAGGAAAAGAGAATCGATCTTGATCGAGGCACACCCCCCAAATGTGGCCGAATTTACAAGAACGGCCCATTTACATAACAATCGAGAGAAAAATGCTTTAGTTCACCAACAGTACAGAGTAAGTCATCCATGGGTGACCGCGCGTGTGTCTATATATAGTGATCCTTTGAATAACCTAGAATGTTCTGACTCACCCTGTTTGTTTAGGGTAGACCTTTGCGTGAGGTCACTCCCAGCTTGAGGTAAAATACCTTTTTCATTATGTTGTTTGCTAATTGCTTTGGAAATTATGGTTGCATAAATCCGGATTACCCGTGTTATTGTCCACATAGATGCGGCCTGTAATTCGGCGGGGAGGAATTTAGCAAACGACAATAAGCGCTTAACCCGCACTCCGCCACAGTGTTTTTAGGCATTTTTTGGTGCTTATTATTCGGGTGTACAGGATGGGTACAAAAGTAGGTATAGGGTGTGACACAGTCCTGCTCAAGTTACAGTACCCACATCCTAACTTCTCTATGGTTAAACCATACACGGTAGGGTTTCAAAATAGCTTTTCTTTTGTACTGCACTGTACCAACAGATCTGATTGGTGGAGCAGAAGCGCCCCCACCCTCTGCTCCACCAATAAGATCACTTAGGGTGTCTGGTGTGGAGTGGAGGGGGAGAGGTCGACTAATCCCTTTTTTTGAGAAGTCATGCTGTGGGCACTGTATTAGATCTTCATGTACAAGGTGTTAATCCCATTAAAGCGTTCACCAGAAAAGGTGGTGGTAGAGGGCGCAGGTGTGAGCATTTTTGCATAAGGAACTAGGGGTCGGAAACGCACCCTCACCGAGTCACGCACGCCTCTTGCTCACTGCCTGCCGCAAACTTTAAAAGGGCGTAACTCGGTGAGGGTGCGTTTCCGACCCCTAGTTCCTTATGCAAAAAATGCTCACACCTGTGCTCTCGACCACCACCTTTTCTTGTGACACCCTTAGGATTAACACCCTGTATAAGTGAGTGAACTCATTAGTGCCACAGCTCAAATACAGATAGCCTCTTTACACGCTACTGATGATTCACCGCGGACAGAGGCACAGAGCCTACAATGAACATGAACGATTTTTCCTTCGTTGAAATTCAGTAATTACCGTTCTACTCCGATCTTTTTTCTCCCTACAAGCGACAGTCTCTCTGTACGAAAATGAGTGGAGTAGCCAGAGAAGCAATCACTCGGAGCAACCGCGGGATTGAATCCTGCGAGTAACTAATTTAAGGGAGGGGACATTGCTTACAAACAGGGTTAGCATGAGGCTCCCCCAGAGCAGCCAATAGCAACATTTTTTCCCCCTCTATTTTTTTTCTCCAGTAAGGTCCATCGTGTGTTTGGATTCCACATAGAAAAGAGACTATTTGAATTGGGGAACAGTGTTTGGTCCTGGGCTGCAAACTGGTGATATGGCTCCCTTCTTTTCAGCTTCCAATCACCCGCAGAGTTTGTCCTTTTCCCCTCTCTTGTCAAAGAGATAACTTCTTATTTTCTGTCTCCACTCTTTGTGTGTGTGTTATTTTCCGGAGCCAGATTCTTATACTCACAAAATGTGATCGCGACTGGGATTTACCGCCGTGGACACTTCGAGGGTTGAGGATTGGAGTTTTTGATATTCAGGAGGTGAAACAAACATGAGAGGAGTAGATTGAAAAAAGCTGAAGGGTCTGAAAGGTCAAAGGACTTCAAGAGACGTGATTTCATGCTGATTCTCCTTCGACGATGACTTGTTGATTTCTTCATATCACGCTTTGATTTTTTTTTCCTGGTCGAGATTCTTTGATTTTTGAAGTGTATAGTGTTTGATTAGAAAATTTTTGAATTTTGTGTCCTGTCTATGGGATCTTTTTTTAAACATTGGTTGCCATTTTATTAGTAATGACAAGAGTTGTGTGCCATTCACAGCAATGTTCAAAACTGAAACTAGTTATTTTTGCCAGATTCTGTGCTTAACACCAAAGGTCAGAGTTTGTGTATTGATTCTGAAAGTTTTAAAAATCCTAGTTTGAACGACGATATTTTGCACTTGTTTCGGTCATGTTTCCGAAAACTCCCCTTGATGTGTGCGCAGAGTCGTTTTTTTGTATAATATTCTATATTTTAATGGCAGAACAAAGCCTGCAGCTGAAATTGCACGCTTCGCACAATGATAGAGCGAAATATGCAATGTTTATTGAGTTCAGTGAATCTAATAATAAATTAACGTTGGCTTCAGCTCCATCACATGTTTGTTTTACTATATTTCATAGAAGCGTGTAAACTGTGCGATTTTCACACACACATCCGCCCGTTGCCCCGCAATATTCGCGTGAAATGTGACATTTAAAATCTTGCCCAACATTATTTAGTTATGTTGGCGTATAGGGGAAATTGAAACAAATTTGCATCAATAAAACCCTGATTTCCGCAAGTCGTGGAACCGGAAGAGAATAAATCGACTTTTTCTATTTTGGTCGCTTCTTTTGTTAGGAACAACCCTCAGCTAAATATAACCCATTCCGAATGGGAAATTTCGGCTTCTGAGACTATTTTATTTCTCGCACTTGCTGCTGTGAGAAATATTTGCACATATATGTAGCACAATGGATATATTGAAATCCAAATATAATTTGCGATACATTATTACATTATTTTCGTGTTTTGGTTTTTTACGTACTGTATGTCAAAATGTGTGAGCCATTTTGATCTTTGTGTTAATGTTTTTCTACAGGAATGAATTGCATTATTTTTAGTTTATAACTGGGTGTACTGGACGTCACTTTTTAGCGAATTTTTGTGAGTTAACTTGTTTTCCTGATGAACTACCATTTTAGTACTAGAAAATTTATGGCGATTTCCAGTGTTGGCAATAGCCTATGCGATACTTTTATCTCGATCCCACGAAATTTGTTGCCACATGTAAATTTTAGCGCTTTAATTACACAGCCTATGAATGCGGACCCCCCTTTGCTTCTTGTCCGCGCCAATGTCTCCGCTAATTAAATCCGCGATTTTCTCTATACACATCGCCCAGATGCAAAACACAACCCCCTCGAGCGTATCCCCAAAGCCCGTTAACGTGACTCATAACCCGTCACCTTTTGACCGTCATAAAGCGGATTTTTTTCTCTCTCTCTTCCTCCTCTATATACCTAGCCTTCCGAATACCCTATGCGAATCTGCAGCACTTGGATTAAGTCCACGCCTGTATAACCCAGGCCACTAATTAACTGCGACGTGAATAGATTGGCCCCCCCTCACAAAGTGGCCCGAGAGCTCTTGGGAGCGTAAATCCCGACGCTGAAAAGAGAGAGGCGGGAGAGTTCCATGTTTGTGCTCAACCCTGTACTACATAACTACTGGAAATTTCAAAAAAAAAGTAGAGGAAATTCTAGGCGTCACGTGGCTTATCCTGCGGACACACATTTCTTGGGGGTATACTATACACTTTCCAAGTTTCATTACTAACTGTCTGGTGGTTTAGAGGCCCCCAGGGGCACAAGGCCACTTTTATGCCCCGGGATAAGGATCTGGGGGCTGTAATGAAACGTCTGGAACCTGTGCTGCTACCCTGTGGAGTGTGGGTCAAAGCTTGCTTCCATCTGCAGGCCTGGAGAATCACTTATCGGATCCTGATTCCTCCCACGAGGCTTAATGTCTCAATAAAATATGGAAAGGAAAATGAACCGTTTAGATAGCTGGGGGTTGCACTACCAGAGTACTCTTCGTATGTGGATGTTAGGCACCAATATGTAGCATTGAGCCGAGCTGCAATAATTATTGAGCCCGCATATTGGTTATTGCAGAAACCGTGTGTGTGCATGGAGGCCACCCCCCTAGTCATGCCCCTGCCGGTTATTCAGAGTACATTAAGCTTGTCAGTCATCGGGCATGGGAGCAATCAAATCCCATTAGGTCGCGAGCAGAGCCGGCCGGCCATTCAATTGCTCATCGCTCCCTTCATTTTCTTCCAAATCGGCCTGGGTTGCATGGCGCCCATTGGTCAGATATCATTCAAAACGAACCCCTTTCCTTCCATTGTTGCTTGCTTTAGAGGTTTTTATCCTGAGCAATGCGGGGCTGTGTTTGTGACAGTTCAATACTGCAGGAGATGAGGGCGTTTGAACTTGACAAGACTATTGAAATCATGACCTAATACGACATGACATAGGCAGTGGACTAACTGGAGGTTAAAAGTACCATTTGTTGGGAGCTGGAGCTGAAATTTGGTCCCCACCGAAATATTTATCCCCCACCCTCCGAGCACGCGCTATATTTCATTAGCCGGTGTCCTCCGGCACAAAAAGAGTCCCTGAATCTCCCCGGAAGATATAGCCCCTGGGAATAAAAGGGTGGCTGTTATAGGGGGCTGGGTGAGGGGGCTTGGCTAAAGCTAGGGCTATGTGTAGAGAGAACGCAGACTAGACTTTGTGAACCCTGGATACGGGCCAGCTGAAGTCGAGAAGGGGGGCACCCCACTTTGGCAAGTTGGGCGTGGCAATTAGCCGGCCCGGAGGCTGCTCAAGCCAAGGTAATGGAAACAGGGGGTGCCACTGGTCCATGCCCTGCATCCCTATGCTCATGCCAGATCCACAGGGTTGAATAATAACCAGCCGGAATATTACGACATAAATCCACGAAGTGACCAACCTATTCGCATGTGAAACGTCACGGAAGATTTCGGAACTCTGTTCAGTCCGATTTTTATAAAGAACCCTGGTCTAAACGTGGCAACACTGCCATGCCCATGGACTGTGGACGTAGTACCTAATCTTTCGCATACATGGCGCGTTCTCCCTCTCTGCACACTAATGATGGGTACCATGGACAGGGTGCTCTATGATGCACATTGGTCGCTAAACCAGAACTCGTGTGAAATTTATGTGGGCGTTGAAGCCCTTGATGCAATGTCGTCTATATGCGAACTCTGCTTGACATCCTCCAGCGGTCCTTTCCAGCAATTCCCAGCCTCCGCATTCAGATTCCAGCGTCCAATTCGCATGCCCCACGCCCCCATAACTTGGCTGGTTGCATACCCCATGTCCAACCAACGCGCACATGTGTTGTGTGCAATCCTGCCTCCCCATATTCAAATTCGCCAGCCGATTCAGACCTCCCCTGAATCACCATATGCATGAAGAGTATAAATTTGATTCTCCAGCAGCCTCCTCCTCCTCCTCCCTGGAAGAGAATATTGGCCTTTTCTCCTGGACCCTGCTGCTGGAGAGAGTGAGAGAGAGAGAGAGGGCCGGCCCTTAATTTTCCATGTGAAAGGAGGCCCTGCTGCAGGGGTGGTGTAGTAGAGAGGGGCCAAGCCTGGCTATCATTAGGACGCAGCTGCCTCTTTACGGCCACATGCCAACTCTCTGGGTCCACTTTGCCTTCTTTTGGACTACTCCACAGCAGCAGGGACCCTGGACGCTTGCCTGGAATATTCCAGCAGGCACACAAGTTTTTGGAGAGTCCGCGGGTTTTAATTTTTAGCTTCCCTGATCCCTTCCTCTTTCACCGCCGGATAATGAGGAGCGTCACCTAGCTGTCGACCGTAATTGTCAATTATTTCCTCCAAATAGCTGGGGAGGCTGACTGAAGGACTCGAGCTCATTGCTTTCAATTGGGGGACTTTATTTAGGGGGGGAGGCTGGGAGACCGTCCCAATTAAGTTCCCGAGTGCTGGATGACAATCCTTCAAAGTTTCTGACAGTGCTTATATGCCATACGAGGTACCGGAGATGCAGGAGGAAGCCTCCCCCAAATCTTATTGCTTGTCGGCGAGGAGGTCAAGTAGTTGCTTGAGTAACGTGGCGGAAACTTGTGACTTGAAGGGTCTTATACTGACAGGCTCGATGTTGTTTGGATGTCGCAGGTTGAAAATTCGCTATTGACGTGTTCGTCACAAACATGTCGCAAATTAGAAGAAAAATCACTTGTTATGTATTGTGAATACCTTTCGCAATTTTTATGCCAAGTTGGACTCTTTGACGTACCGCCAGCACTCTTCGGTCAATTTACGAGCAAGTTACATGGGAATGGCCCAGAAAAGTGGTGAAATGAAAGTTGGCAAACGAACGACGTCATACCTGCCCTTCAGTGGGGCGCGTACTAGAAACAAGAACAGTGCTGAGTCTGCAGGGCAAGTTGGAAGGAAACGAGCGGAAAAGTTACTCCTTCCAATCGCATTTTCCCCCCTCAATGTCTTCAACTGTAGGCGACAATCGCCGCTCTTTTCCTTTCCAAAATTGGTCCGCCCGTCACTTTTTTCTCTTCTCTCTTATCCTCTCATCTAGTGTGTGTCTTTTTTTCTCTTACCACTTTTTTTCCTTTTCCTCGACGCCCGTTTCCTGGGCTTCCCAAAATCCGACCGTTGGGACGTTCCGCCAAATTCTGGCAGAAAATTATATCGTCTCGGAGCCGTCCACTCTTCCATCGATTGGACCTCATTCTGAATAAGGAGCCGGTATATGGGGCCTGTCCTGCACAATCACCCGTCGTTTGTGTCACAGACATGACTTTCATGCCCGTAAATAGGGACCTAAGTGCCGTCATGCTCATCACCTCCCGTAGCTGGGCCAGTACTATGTCCTATTTAAAATTAGAGGCCTTCAGAAAACCGAGGTCCAGCTTCCAACTCTTGCAAAATAAGCTTGTTATCCATCCATTTTTTTCAGTCTGTCTCTCTCCAGAGAGATGTAGCCCCGTTGTTATGCTTCCGCAAAGGAAGATTGATGAGGAGGAGTGCGGTTGCGTGAAAGCGAAGTTTGTTTCTCTACGAGTTGGCCAGGACAAGTGCAGCTTCCCATTTTGATTCCATTCCTCCCACCCACGTCCTCAAACTCCGGATACGAGCATGCCAAGGGTGTGTTGCCCCTAAGACTACTCGAGTCTGTACCCAGGTCGAGTCCAGGCCATAAGACCAATGAGAGGAAAGTTTCAGGCGGACATTTTTTTAGAGAGAGAAACACAGCCGCCACATGGCCTTACCCTTCTTCAGGTTTCAGCGAGGGTGAAATAAGAGCCGAGGAGCTGTGAGACTGACAGCACTTTATTTAGCGTGGCACTTATTCGTAAATTGGGGTGAGATTGTGTCATGTGGGGTGAGATTGTGCCATCTGGGGGTGAGATTGTGCAAGTGCATTTATTTGGGGACAACAGTGCGCCCTACTGCGAATATTACTCGTCATCGCCAACCTTCATCCCTCAATGGAGTGAAACATGCTTAAATTTGCTGGCTCCCAGTAAGGTTCACTGTTGCCCAAAAATGCACTGGTACAATCTCATCCCACCTGGCACAATCTCACCCCAATTGACGATATACTGTATAGAGTAGTTGTGGGTCACCGCGGATGAGGCACAGAACTGAGAAAACCTTCTTGGGTCCATCGCTTTAAAATGAGACACAACAGTACCTGCAGTGGGCCAGACCGCCTGGAGCCAAGGATAGGTTAAGAAGTTGGCCACAAACGAGGTAGGAGGCACACGTAGGAAGGAAGGAAGAGCATCGCTATGCTGCTGGGGATGCTGAGAGCTCCATGCATGCTAAGCAGACGCCTTGATTTTCCATTGGCGCCACGTCTAACCGGACCCTACTTGTCCCCCCTTCCAAAAGCCTTCGACGCAATTACATTGCCTCCCCCCTACCTTCCTCCTGCTGCCGTCTTTTTCCTCCCAGGAATTCTTTATTAACCTACTATGCCTCGCCTGGGAGCCAAATGGGTGGAAATTCAGCCCAGGTCGTTAGTGATAGGTGGAATGATCAAGTTGCCCCCCTCCCCTTCCAGCCCTGGATTTTTGGGCTGGCTTCTCCTTCGTAAGGTCAGGATGAATTTTCTCCAGAAAATTCATCAGCCCTCCAGGATTTTTCTCCTCGAATGAATCGGGTATTGAATATCTCCACCCACCCCACCCATCCACTCCTTTTATGGGCACGTACCCCCCATTATATCTCCCTCCTAGTACCACCCTCCCTCCGGAAACCTGATTCTGGTCGCTTAATGCCCATTATAGTAATCTGGGCTCCGTATTTGTTCAGCCTTGTAACACGGTAGTTAACCACAATTAGAGTGCCGAAGCGTTTATTGGTTTTGATATTAGGCGGTCATTAAAACTTGGTTGGGGAAATATGGACAGGATTGGGAACAAACCGGTACGTTCCGGCGCGTTTCCGCTACACTCTTCATTAACTTAAGTTTAAAAAAAAAGAGAGAGGCCGCGTTCCATAAAACGAGACACATCTCCCAGGGAAACCTCATATGGATTACTAAGTGCGAAATTAGCGCAGCAGGGAAATGTTTGTTTCCGGACTGCATTATTACCCGGGCTCCCGGATAAAGCATAGCATGGTTCCCTCGGCTCACGTTGGATGCGGTTGGGTTGGCCTAGTCTCTCTCTGTGCAGCATCAAAAACCCTTCACCTAGGAGGTCTCTTCACAATTACTTCGTAGCCTAACACAACTATAGAGGAATAGAAGATATTCACAAACGTTCACTTTGTTGTCTAATAATGATGCACAGAGCAAAATCAATCATTTTACGGATTGTTGTCAACATCGCTGCGCGAACTGTGGTGCGCACTTGGTGGCGCTCGTAAAAATATGCATCTACAACTCTATGGTTGTCGAATAGTTTGTTGGATAACACCCTGCGTAACTGCAGCACAATACGCAGCACCCGCTCCCAAAGTTCGCGTAAATTTTTTCGCGAGCAAAACCCCGATTGGATGCACCCGTACACTGCCGATAATGATCGCGGAGGCCGTGTCATTTGTACTCATCAGCAGTTGCCGCAACTATTTGTCACCCATTCTATGCCTCTAATTGGGCATAAACAGGGATCACTGATGGCCTCAAAGTAACAATTATGCTTTTTACAGCACGACCTTTTTTGGCACGTTCTCTGCATGCCCAATTTCAGCACACCTTTACCTCCCCCCCCCCCCCTTTAAAACACGNTTAAAACACGGCTCACGAAAAGGCAATCTGCTTATGAATTTCAAAGGCATTTTCATGTGAAAGGGCGGAGCTCCGGTCTTCTTTTTTTTGCGCGCAAAATGTAGTCAAGGCAACTCTTAATTGGAGTGAATACCCGAGATTGGGCGAAACCTTTTTTTTCCTTTCCTTCCTTCATCTTCTTGATTTGGCTTCGACTCTCTCTGCTGCAATTTGCACGTGTACTTTTCTCCTCATTTTTTTTTTGCGAAAATTTTACTGCCATTATGAGCCGGCACAATCGGCCTGATTGTACGCTCTGGATGCAAGGAGTATTGGATGTTTAATTACTGATCTTTTTTTTAAAAAAAAAAGGAGGTACAAAGGCAGCTGCCAGGGTGTACTTACCTTTGTGCAGTACTGAAGGAGAGAAAATGAAGGAGGGGAAGATAATTATGTTTGAGTATATTGAAAGAAAATGAGGGCATTGTTGCTCATTTTGAGTTATTTCAGGCTGCACCTTTCCAATAATTTGCACTGCGTTTCAGTAGAAGACTTCACGAGCTAATATTAGCCACTTAAAATAGCCCTGTACTGATATTGGCACTCTGAACATATTCGCATTACTCACATAATTTTCCAAGTAATAACAAAGTCATAGATGGCTATGATAATAATTATCTGGATCATATTCATTACCTTGGTTAGGTTCCTGGGTCATTTCATTCGTATGTGATGACATAATTTTGAACACGTAACGTACCTTTGCTGGAAAAATTATATTTTGCATTTAACCGTAATTTAATTTTGAAAGTTTTGGGAGTGCTTGTCGCTATCGACGAGTGATTATGCAAGCCGTTTTGTTATTTATTTATTTTTATCAGCTCACACCGGCTGTTACAGCGTGATGAGAATGTTATTGAAAAAATGCTGGAAATTAATTTTCGGAGGGGGATAATGAACGATGTTGGTGAGGGAGACGATTGAAGTGATTTTTAATGAGTGTGTACAGGCCCGGGTGAGGAATTTGGGGATGGTTGGATGGCGCCCGCAGCGTATCCCAATTACATGGCCGTGTTTCTAACTCGCCTAATAATCATTAATAGGGGGGTTGGGGGTGTGGATGTAGGGGTGTTGCGTATTATTGGCCTAATTAAATCATTCAAATTAATTAATTGAATTCAGGATATTTTTTAAGCACGACTGCTGCAATTCCATCGTGTCTATGCAAATCCGTGCAAAGCGTGCCGCCAATTGATCGTGTTTAATTGCCGGTTTAAGCAGTGTTGAAACTCTCTCTATATGAACAAAATTGTTGAATTGCGATCACGTTTGTTTAATATTAAATTAATTAAAATTTGCAGCCATGCGATCGACAGAGACACGAGCCCCGGAAATAATTTGCAGCGATGAGTTTATGCTTCAAGTGTGTAATTCGCTACATTATTATCATTACCTGGATTAAATAGTGACAGTGCGTTAGCAACATTAGCTGCTGGATTCGAACGCTCATCTTTACCGCACCTATAGCAACCGGTTAATAAAAGTAAAAAATTGCAATTTTCATTGGTTGCCATTATTGTGCCAAAATGCAGTCCACATAATGAGTGGTTTTTCCAAAAAGAAGCAGTTTTAAATAATAATGTATTATGACAAATGAAATTTGCGAATCTCTTTAAATTGGTTGCTCCAATAGACACTTGTGTAGTTCATACCTTCTGCATAAAAACTAAGGATTTGACCTGTGCTCTATTCCCTGCACTATTGAAAATGAAATCTTGTAGTTGATCAATTCATACGAGTCTGTCTCCTTGAATGTGGATTCAAATCAGATTTTCATGTGAAGAAAGGGCACCTTGAGTAATTAAGGACGTTATAATGGCAGCTTTAGTGTTTAGACGCAATTCACACGAATGTAAAGTTTCTAATGGCCGCTGTTATACGGCCCAGAAAGAGGCGTGGACGCATTTCACTCGTCGTAAATGATGGGTATATAGGTGCAGGCCATCCATCTTGATAGAAAATATTGGCCAATCCTGCGGATCACACAATCATCTTCTTTTGCAATCATAGTCCCAATATTTTTGCCTTCAACTATAACTGGTATTTTTTTGCCATTTTGCCTGGAAATTGTTTTAAAAGATCCAGTCTCAATTTGGTCCACTGTTGAGCTTCTCGGGCTCAGTTTAAAACTAGATGGCCATTTTCCGAGTGGAGAGCAGAAGGGGTTATTGGCACTTTATTTTTTAAAGGCCAGAATAACGTAACACTGTCGGTCCTTTAAATCCATTCCCCTTCTCCAGGATTGGATCAGGCCATACCGTCCAACACACACAAAAAAAATCCTCGTTCCTGTGAACCAACTTGGGCCACGCCTCATTGAACTTCTTATCGTCCCCACGACACTGTCTGCTCACGACCAAACTTCTTTTTTTCCCTTCTCTTTCCCCCTTCCTAGACTAACCAACCAACCAACCTCCAGACCTGAATGCATCAACGCCTGGAGAAACTCCCCTTAAGGGAAGGGATCGCATTCCTTTCTAATGAACAGACGAGATTGCAACGCCTTCAGAGATGCGGAAAAAAAACTACAGGGTGTTTCTTAAAGGCAAGAAGTTTGCCAACCTGGAAACACCCTGTTTGCACACCTTGCAGGAAACGCCTCTTCCTTCCTTCCTTAGGGGCTTCTTGTTTACCTCACAAGGCAAGCAGCGTTCATCAACTTCCTAATTATCAGCAAATGGGGTTTGGCCATTAAGCCTAATGAAGGATATGGTGGGGAGGAAGATAGTAGGCAGTCTTGATAAACTTCCGCTTTTACCACTGTGTATAGTCGAAGACTCTCGTTCATGATTTTGATTATTGGCAAGTGCACCTTCCGAAAAACCTCCATTTTAATCTGAGCATTGGGAAAAGCAGGCCGTTAGTCACATACATGGGCCCCATCGGTGTAGGTGACGGAAATGAGCTCAGGGAGACATCGGAGGGGGGGTTGGCGGAAATAGGTTGTTTGAGACAGTCGTTAATTCCCATTCACGTCCGGAAGCCTTAATTCCTCCAGCGACTAACTATCGGGGTTTCCCCTGGAACAAAAGGGGAGAAGATGGTCTGCCTTGCCTGGTGCGCGAGCGTGTGTGTGTCTTTTCCTTCAAGGAGGCGGTATCTTCCAATCAGGCTAATGTTTCAATGGGATTCAATCCTCCGATTGCTTTTGTGTGGCTCGAGGGGGTGTGCTCGATACCCATTCGAGAAAGGGAGGAAGCACTTTGCATATGCCGGCAGGACTGTGAGATATTGCCTGGTCTATCGAGTATGAAGCTGTAAATAGTTTTCGGTCTGATCACCAGTTTATTTTATGCACATTAGCGAGCCCCTTGCCTAAACTTAGTAAAAACTGATCACGTATATTTCACATAGTCTCCCTCACTGCATACTACTGCCACTTGCGAGAGGCAGTGGTACTACATGCACTAGCTGATGACTCGCCCCGGACAAACAGACTTTCCGTTCCGTTTCTTGCCTGGTTTGTTCCGCTTCAGGCCGGTAAATCCATCCTGGGCGAACATCTGCGGTTGGATCCAAAGTTTACTTATCCCATTAGCGGACCAGCGTGGCCGGAACCGCGCGAAAAAGCATGCATCACGCAGCGGTTAGTTGCGGTCGCCCGCCTCAAAAGAAAATCGGTCCGCAGGAAAAGCTGGGGCCTGGCCACACCCTGTTAGGAAGCAAAGTGACCGCGTACAAGTCTCAGCCTCATATATACACACACACAGCTAGAGAGTAACTCATGCATTCAAGTGGAGGGTTGGTCCTAAAAGTTTGCTTGAAATATGTGCGGATAAGGGGCTTAAGGATAAAAGCGGGGTTGCCAAGTCACGCGCGACTTTTGAGCTCCCTGGTGGGTGCGGGCTGATTTAATTGCGGGGAAGAACTTGGCCGGATTTTGAAGTTCAGGACTAGAAACAGGTGGTTAGATATTATGGGCTTACGTAGATTTACTTAACTGGGTGTGTGGTGAAGGTGGAGCCACTGCCAGGAGTTTATTGCATTCAACTACTTTAAAAAATCTTACATATTAAAAGGCAAAGTTTGTAAGTATATATGTTTGTCCGGGATACCTAACTCACTTCCTCACCTCTGAGAACACACAACTTTGCACACCGATAAACCTACCCGTGCTTGAGGGAAAAGTCCGTAAACTGCACTTTTTAAAGAATGCCCAAAAAATTAGGATTTGGTGTATCATTATATTGGGACTGGGACGGTAACCCAAAAGCCATGTAGATGACAGTATCGGTAGTGATGACTCACCCCAGACACTGGTGAAATTTGACTTTTGATTGGTATTGTCTCCAACAGTCACCTCCTAGGCTTTTCGGAAACATGAAAGCACACATTTCACGCTTCACTTTCAGGTATCATCCCATCAACAAAAAATTATCATTATAAACATTTTTGAAATTTTCTGGGAATTCAGATTTTCTTTGTTTTCTCGAAAGTAACAAAAGTGTGCTTATCCTGTTTCTCCACCAAACCCTTCAGTTTTTGTTCATCCATTTTTGTCTTATAACGTCCTACCCTAAAGCGACTTGTGCGCTCTCCGGAGAGAAACTAACCGATTAAACGCAGGGACGAACTTGGCCGGATTTGCAGTTCAGGACAGGAAACACCTGTTTGGCTGTTTTAGGCTAACTTCTGGTTCACTTCGAGTGTTTGGGGAGCAAGCAAAGTGGGGGGTGGAGCCGCGGCTTTGGCTTCAGTTTATTGGGTTAAGTGGACCCCTGATCTTGAGGGAGGGATGTCCGGATAGGAAGCATTGTTGGATGTTTGTTGCTGTTCTCAGGTGGGAAAACGGATCGGTCTTGCCTCGTAAGTTGTCGCTCATCAGTTTGGAGAATTAATTGAGCTGTCCTCGGCTGCAGGGTGTTCCAGAAGTGTCAAAACCTTTCTTCACTTCTTGATAATTAGCACGTATCCAACCCTAGTGTACACCTTCCTTCTGCCTGACTCCCGTATCGGTTTCGAGGCCAGAGTCCACGCCCTCGACGCCCTTCCAGAAAGCAATCTTGCTGTTGTGTGTTTGGAGAGGATTGCTTTTCTTGCCTCCCACCCTCTTTTCCACCCCTCCCTTTCCCCCCCTGGCTCGCAGAAAGCAGCAGCCCAACATCCTGCAGCTTGTGCTCCTCGGATGTCCAATACCTGCAGCTCTCTCCTTCCTGGGAGAATGCGAAATTGAATTCTTCCCGCCGCGACTTCGGCACCAAAACATTCCCAGCCAAGTTCAAACCTCCCACCCACTCCCCTACTCAGCCTCCACCTGCTGAAGATGCCGTCCCGTGATTGGATTTGAATTAAGGGAAATGCCATCCCCCCACCCCACCCCCATCCAACCATGCTGCTACTCGATATATACCGGTATCTGGTATTGATTGTTGACTTCAGTTCGTTTCTGTCATATTCTGCACATTTCATTGAAGAATCCAATCTGTTGCCATGCAGCAGTACTCTGGGCTCGACAACTGAAGTGATCCAAATCTTCACATTAAGCTGCCTAGAAATGCTCTCTAAGAGAAGCCTAGTGACAGATAATCATTGGGATTCATAGTAGTTGTAATATTTAATTAAGAGTGAACCCCCCTTTCCCAAAACTTGGCAACACTGCCCTGTCACCCCTGACTGTGTAAATAGTCCATGACTGTGTATATAGTCCATGACTGTGTATATAGTCCATGACTGTGTACATAGTCCATGACTGTGTACATAGTCCGTGACTGTGTACATAGTCCGTGACTGTGTACATAGTCCGTGACTGTGTACATAGTCCGTGACTGTGTACATAGTCCATGACTGTGTACATAGTACCATATAGATGGCGCTTTCGTCACCTGCACGCTAATAACCCACTGTGGACAAACTGAGGCACAGACACAATCCATATATTATGATGATCGTTATTTTTAACATTTTGCAATATCAGTTACTTTATTATGCGAGTTATTGTTCCTATTAATGTTTTGAAATAGTTATCAAGTTGAATCCAGATGTAACAGGACCGCGGAAAAAAGTATGTTATAGCCAAATAGCCACTTTTTCAACGAATATACAAAGTTTTCTGCTTTCCCTGTGCTTATAATCCATGAAAAATTCAATATTAGCTCACCCAAAAATTATGCAGGCCCAAAAAATCAGTAATTTTCTTCTGTCGTCTCTTTTTTGCCAATTATACGGTATACCAGAAAAACAATATTTTTCTTTCAAGCGGCCAAGAAATGGTCTGCTATAGCCGAGGTGAGTATGTCCTATGGGACTCAATAAATGGTTTTGGCCACTTTATCCTGGTCTTGAAGCAACCCTTCGAGCGCACACACCCGCTCACATAGGCGCGCATTCCTATCCTTGTGAGGTTTTTCCAAAATTTAAAATTTAAAACTAACCTAACCTAACCTAACCTACAAGGAAACACACGAAATTTTGGTGAAATATATTTTTACTGTCTTTATGAGGTATTGTTTCGATTTTACCCTATCCTTGTGAGGCGTGTGTTCACTATGAGGTACTGGAAAACTACCTCGTAATGACAAAATTCCTCACAAGGATAGGAAAAACGCGTCCACCATGGGGCATGTTCGAAGGGTTGCTTCAAGACAATAAGGATAAAGTGGCCAAAACAATTTGAGCCCCATAGTACAGTATATCAGGAGTAAAAAATGCACATGTCCTTATGGAAGTTTGCCGGGACGGGCATTTCGAGTCTGTTATAGCGGAGGCTGTAATATCCGGATTCAACTGTATTAGTTGTTTATTTATACGCGTACTACAGCTAGAAAATAATTTTCTTCATTTAAAAAAATTCAAGTGTTTCGGAGCCAGCAGGTTACGTCTCATGGCATCGGGGGCTTGAACTATTACGTGCCATTTAATTACGCGATTGTGAACAGTTACGATCCGGGCGCTAGAGGACAATTAATTAACCCGAATCTGACTCCCGGTCGCCCCGGTTTTTATGATTCGCAATCAAAATATCCGCAGCCATCATCCGGAGGTTTTATCGAAACGCAGCCATCTTAGTGGGGTGGGGTAGAGGGGGTGGGGGGTAAAATTCGATTCCCCGTTTGAGAGCGAAGTAGTTACGAATCTGTTCTCCATCAGCAGTGGAAATGTTATTGGGACACCAGGGGACCCCCTCCGAATGACTACGCGACTTGGGTGCTCTCCAGAACCGTCATGAATCTTTATTTTTTTTGGCAACCCTGTAACTTTAGGAGAGGAAGGGTTTGGAGAGGTAAGGTAGCAAAAAGATGGATTGTGCTCGTCAAGCCCCAACCTCTCATTAATAATGAATTCATGGCCCCGTAATATCGAGATTCCGGAGAAAGGAAAAAAAATAAAAGGCAGCGGTGGAAGCAAGAAAATCGCAAAACTTTTTCGCGCAGTTGATGACTCGAGGGGAGGGAAAGAAAAGTTGGCGAAAATGAAAATAAATGGAGTCATTCATCACCTTTGTTGAGCTGTTTTGTTTTCGCGGTTAGAACGTGTTAATTTACCAGTTTCTAGACCGGCATCACTGATTTAGTTTTTTTTTCCTGTGCTGCCGGATTTTTGCGGAAATGTGGTTGGTTGTAAACACCGCGTTAAAGAAGCTGTTTTCTTAAGCATCGTATTTTGGCTGAAAAAGGATTCCCGTTTTTTTCTACTGACATGTAAAAAAAACCATAAGTGCTGCTATCCATAATTATCTCTGTATTTTAAGGATTTTTTTTATTATTATTGGGCATCAAAGATGTTATAGGTTGATATGAAGTTTTGATTTCAAACGACTTTTAATGGGTGATCTGAAATTAATGTGACAAATGTTGATCGGAAAAATCCGTTCATTATTTTTTGCGAAATCATATCTGCTTGCATGCAAAACAATGGTGAAATTGTAGTGTGACTCCATTTATGATGCAATTTTGAGTAAGTCTCTAAGGAAACTGGTTTGGATAAAATTCGTGCCTCATTTTTCAGTTTTTTTTTCCGTGTCACTAACCTAAACGACCTCAGAGCCGAGCCAAAAAAGGGACGTCAGGTATTTCCCGTGTCCAGCAGCGAATTCTGTTGGTTATTTACAGCGACGTAGGGTGTCATGATGACGATGAGGAGTGACGGATAGCCACATCGTGATCCGGATTTTTATAAAAAGCGCGCTTTGTAGTCAGGAGCTGTTTAGTGTGGCCAACACGTGGCCAGCTTCCTGTTTCTAATCCTTTTGGGAGCCATAAACGCTGATTTGGACCACTAGGCCTGACATCCCCTCCAAAATTCGGGCTGTGAACCAAAGTTATCCTAGCTGATAGACCGTGTGGCGTGCAAGAGAGAGTTGCGGGATTGCTCTGAACTGTTAGGATAAAACTTCACAATTTTTTCCCCCAGATTCAGTCTGGTGTGTGCTTCTTATTGAACAGTTACTATAAGCGGTTATAAATTCATGCAAATATATTAATAGTGTTTTTCTCATGTTCTTTCAGGCGTTGGTGTACCAAGATGGCAACCTCGTGGCGGGCCCTATAGAGGCTCTGATCCAACACCTGGTTCCGACCACTGACTATTACCCGGACCGGGCCTACTTGTTCGCCTTCCTCCTGACAGCCCGTCTCTTCATCAAGCCCCACGAGCTGCTGGGTCGTGCCTACGAGCTGTGCGCGCTCCAGCAAGGGCTGCATGGCAAGCAGGTGTCACGAGAGTGCATCACCAAGTTCCTGCCTCACCTGGTCCAGCTTCTGGCCGAGTGGACCGAGACCTTCCCTTACGACTTTCGGGACGAGAGGGTCATGGCCCATGTCCGCACCGTCACCCAGAAGTGCGTCACTCTCGAGCCCAACCTGCGAAGGGATGTGTCACAGCTTCTGCAGAACCTTCTTCACAAGCTGACCGCACTGGAGAGATACGAGGAGTTCCTGCAGAAGATTGGGGCTGAAGCCACTGTCACCAATCCGGAGGTGCTCAACGCGGTGAGTACAAAATTAGGCGTCTAACGTAGTGCCGTACCCCTCGCATATATGGCGCACACTTCTTCTCTGCACACTCCTGCCACTCTCAGGGTCGTGCGGCGGAAAGTGGTCCTATCAACTCCATTTCAAAACAGGAAACTATGCGTCAGCCATTTTTCCTGTATCAAACTGAACTGCCACGAACATGCCTTGCTCCTCACCCGGATAAATGTAGTTTAATGTTGTTTTCTTTTTTTTTTTTGCTGGCTGCCGCCTTCATTGCTTTGTTTTTAGGATATGGAAAGCGAGGGGAAATGGGATTCCGAATTCTGCCGTAACGTTCGCCCATAAATAACAGCGACTGCGCAAACCCGATATCGCACTGGTATTGGAGAAGAGCAGACGACGGATGCGACGCCTGGTGGCTCAGACTTTAAAAAAGAGAACGATTTAGGGAACTAAACTAGTGGCATCATTGTTGCATCGACTAAGCAAATTACGACAACAATGGTAACAAACCTTATTGAAATCGGAGTAGATTCGTTAGTGCAAATGATGTCAGCTCAGGGAAATGGAACTAATGGTTAGCTTTTCTCTGGAGCATAGTTACTTTCTAGAAGTTATTACTATGGTGGTTATCAAAAATATTAGTGAATCGGTTAAATATGAATAGGCCTACTCATAAATTACGAGAATGTACCATTTGCCAAAATTTGCCCAACACTGCCTGCACCGACTGCGAACGTAGTACAATATGTCTTACATAGATGGCTCACTACTGATGACTCACGCGGACAATCAGTGGAACAGACACTAACCAATTCTGCAGTAGATTCTATGCGTGAGCTTCTGCATTCCATCCACTAGGACAGAAGAGCAGCAACGCCATCTCTCTGCGTGTGTGCATTTCCTGTCGCAGCACGGGTGCTCTGCAGGGAGCGTGCCGTCAGGGGCGAAGCGCTCCTTCTCTCGAAATTAACCCCACTGAGGCTCCAAAGTGAATACCTCCCGGGGTGCAAAGTGTCCACTTAGAGCAGGTGACAGCTGTCGTAAAAAAGACGGGGGGGTGTCGGGGACACTTTTTTTTTTGTCAGAGTTGTTGACCTAAACAGCAGCGTTGCGACGGGTCCTGGTTCGAGTAAGCTGTCCATTAAGGCTCCCTCCCCTATTTTACGATCAGTTAACGTTTTATGTGCTTTTCAAGAGTAAGCCCCCTTTTTTAAAACCCCCCTGGTTTTAGTGCAGGTGATCTGGTGTCAATGAAAATCAGGTGACGCCGGACACTCATGGGGTGTTGCATACTGATTGGGCTCGGGGTTTTTCCCCCTCCGGATTATTTCCTTGGCTCCGGTCTTTCCACTAACCTCTAACGAATGCCCACTTAAGCTGAGTCCCGGATATATGAGTCCCTCCTTTATTGCCTTTGTACTATGGGAGGGGGCTTAATGCATTTGGGAATGGAAAGGGTGGGGGGGATCCAGCATAGTTCAGATTATTCAGGGGGGCAGAAAGTGCGCTTTAGGGACATCTGGGTACCCACCGGGACCCACTTTGCCGCTACATTCTTGCGAGTTATGCTGTTCTCATGAATATGTCTACTTTTATGCCATTGGCGGGAATGGAGGTGTCTTTTTTTTCCCCCACTTGATTTTATGAGAGAGTAGATCATTTACGGCGAAATGGGAAAGGCATTATGCCAACATAATTTTCACATAAAATTGTTCCGGCGGTTAGTTAAGGCTTAAAATAGTGCCCGATTCAGCCAGCAGTTTCAACATAATCTAAGTTTGAAAAATCATACGCCCATGAATCGCTGCTGAATTACGGTAATTACGCCATCAGCATGTACTTTTTGAGTTATAACTTCTGAACTAACCATCATCAGATGGAGTGAATTTTAATGTGTCTACTTGCGGTGGCTTTTTTTTCTTTCGCTTGTTTTTTTTACTCCTGATTTTTCCCCCCCTTCTTTTTCTCTCTGAAGTCTATACGATTCGATATTGCAGAACAAAATGGTGGCTTTTGTAAAGTTGACTTGGAGCCCGAGCTGCGAATGCGCTTGCACGGTTGTGCTTTTGACAGTTCCCGTGAAGCGCGAAAGGGGCCTCGACGACCATTAAAACGAAGGCTGCTTGCCTTTTCCCCACCTGCACTTTAAAAATTCCTACTTTCTCTCTCTCTCTTCTTTACTTCTTTCTCTCTTTTTTTTACACCGTGTGTCGTTCTGGCTCCGGC
Source organism: Catajapyx aquilonaris (assembly GCA_000934665.2). Lineage (NCBI taxonomy): Eukaryota > Metazoa > Arthropoda > Diplura > Dicellurata > Japygidae > Catajapyx > Catajapyx aquilonaris. The sequence continues at coordinate 46,374 of KZ538659.1, forward strand.
TTCTCGTGTTCCATAACTCCCCAGAATTCCCCTTCAAAGTTGGCTCGCTCGCTGTATCGTAGCTAAAAGAGAAAGAACTTTAAAAAAAAATTGGAAAGAGAAGGAAGTGACTTAGCCCCTTAAAAGACTGGGCGCCCATGTTTAAGGGAAGATCCAAATTGTATTTGTTCCCTTTCGAGTCTCTTTGTGACCCGGATTGGCAGGAATTTTTGTGGGGGGGACTCGTCCTTGGGGAGGAAATTGACAACTTGTGGGTTCAAAAGTGAGGTGCGTTACACTATATAGACTGATAGAGAGCAAGAAACATTAGTGCTGCGTACTCAGAAATGATTTCATTAAATTTTGTATCAGTTCCAATAGATTTTTGACTTTTTGAGTTCACTACTTACCGTCGGCATATACAAGAAAGACACATAAATTCGCTATTCCATCAATTTAATTATTTAGATAACGAAGCTTCATCTACAAGAATTCACACTAGACAAATTATTGTCGAAATCATGAATAAACACCCTTTACATGCTCTAATTTCCCCCCGGCTTCAATTACAGTCAAATCCATATAAAAGGTATATAACCGACTTCCCAGAAGCCAAACTAACTTCGCTCCGAAATAGCTCCCGGGCACTTGTTTATGTTTGGTTTCGATTATTGGTCGTCTTCCCAGCTAACCTGAGGGCGATTCATCCAGCTCCCACTCGATTACTTTCTTCATCTGCAGATAGCTTTTTTTTACCTCTCTCTATATAACAAGCGCTCGATCCAGAAATAACTCGCTGTAGAAACAGAAAAAAAAGTTGGAAGCATTTGATGTCAGAACTACATTTTTTTTTTTCTCGAGCAGCTTCCACCCTTGACGCTCATCTCGGCGAAGAGCGTGAGTGACATCCCGAGACTTGGCGTCAAGTCTAGGAAAAAATAGAGAGGGTTGAAGAAGCTATATAGCCCCTGAGAGAGGCGAGAAAATTCCGGGAGAATAATTTATCGGATGGGCTCTACTAGCTGGCTCTGAATCGGTAACTTCACGCCTTCGCCATGGCTGCTCGCGGCCTTTAATTTTCAAGCAAGTTTCCCGCCGTTGCCAAAAAAAAAAAGGAAGTCAAACCCTTCCCGCCCCCTGCATAGAAAAAAAAAAAGAAAGTTCCTTGTAAGATGAAGGGCGGTCCAGGCGCTGAAGAGAAGAGGAAAATAATTACCATGTGAAGGAGGGGCATTGAATCTGCCAAATCTTGTCTTGAAAAGGGCGGGTCCATTAATTGCAATCCTGACAGGAAGGCGGCACGAAAAAAAAAAAGACCGATTCTTGACGTGAGTTTGCTTCCTAGAAAATGTTGGGGGGAAAAAAACTAAAGCTTTGTTTGGTTGGAAAAGGAAATTTTTTGAGGAGAAAAGGGCGGGTCTGATTGGTCCCCTTTTTTGCAGCCAGCTCCAGCCCCAGAGCCTGTGGCAACCCTGACCGCCCTCGAATCGACCGCACTTAAGTCGATATTGCTCACTACATGCTCTACCCCCACCCAACTCGACTATTTTTAGCCCCCAAAAAAATCCCCCAAGTGGAGATCAGCACATCTTGAAAAAACACATTCCTGCTCATCATCCTGGAGCAGTTTCGCATTTTCTAATTTTTTTTTTGTTTGCAATGGGGCAAGGGAAGTTATATTATTGCAAGAGAGATGCCTGCACAACCAACGAGACAAAGAAAAACCCTATTAGATTCCTGCACTGTTGTAATGAAAAAGGCACAACAGTTCCGCAACTTTTCTTTGCTTTCTCTCTCTCTCTCCTCTCTATCTCTCTCTCTTTTGGAAAGCTGAGCTGGAACTTGGGATTTTTTTGATCGATTACTAGCGTCAGTTTGATGGGCACGTTTTAGAAGAGTGTTTTTCCCTCCAATTGGAGGCGGGCCACTTCTTGATTGAACGTCTTGCCATCACAGTAGTAATGTCCGTTTCAGTTGGATATTTTTTGCCCTGAGATCTTACTTTAAGCAGTTACTAGCAGTGGTTATCAAAATTATTGGCGTCTCCGTAGAACCTCTCAATTTCAATCAGAATTTTGATTGGAAATGGTCCAGTGCAGCTCTTGGCATCTGCTGATGTGTACCGTACCGATACTCATCTTTTCAAGTATAATAAATTGATCGGTTTACATACTCTAATATTACACGCTAACCAGTTAGAGTAACTGCTTTATAAAATGAATAATAATTTATAAATCGTTTACTTTTTATATTTATTTACTTGTGCATTGAATTTTGCACATCATATAATAATATGTCAAACCATATTGTAAATACGTTAATAAAACAAGTAATAAGAATTACAAAGAACCCTAGAATAAAAATTAGTTATGAATTAATAAATTGTATAAAGAGATGAATAATTGAACAATAAATTTATAGTATAATGAGGAGGTAAATGAATTATAATGAAGAATAAGAATAAGATAGAAAATGACAACTTAAAAAGGTATAAAATTAATTTTTGCAGAGGTGGCAAATGTATTGGTCTCTACAACCTAATATTGACCAGTAATATGTAAAAGAAACTGTCCCAAAAAATTATTACAAAAATAATCAGCCTAGGAAAAGTCATCGCTAACGTATAACGTATTTGAACAAGCTGTAGATACATGGTTGTGTACACTGTACTGCACCCATACCACAATTGAAATCCAACAATAAAGGTGAGGGAGGTTTTATGCGAAGTCGTACAACACAAAGTGGACATCCATAAGGCAGGAAATGCTCGGTAAATCGCGTCATTTAACTCCCATCCCCCTCCCCGAGAACTCCCCTTTTCGCGGAAGCTACAAAACTGGCCCCGGGGCAAATGGCCCCCCTCCCATTTTAGTCGCATTAAACTGCGACGGCTTCGCTGGCCCTCCGCCCGATTATTATTGTTAAATTTCGGAGGGGTTCCAGAGGGCCATACCCCGATTTAATCCCAGCACTTATTGAATTAACTGCCCCCCCATTTAACTAAAGTTAGTATCTGGGCATAAAGATCCGATGCTCCCCCCCCCCCTCTACCCTTCCTGATGCTGGCTCCCCTGCGAACCATCCTGGTCTGCGGGGTTATCTAACCTCCAAGATTGAAGAGGTGTATTCTCAGAGTGGGGCTAGTGTGATTTCGAAGAGATAGCTTCTAAGTCGTAGCAGTCGTAGCTGCGATGAATACAACAAACTAACCAAAACGAACTAGCTGTTACTATTAACACTTCTAAAGGTTAGACTGTCTGTTTGTCCAGGGTGAGTCATCTCTCCTCAGCTACACTGTTAACTGCAAACTATTAAAAGATAATCACTACTGAGTCTGCCATGGAACATCAATTTTAATGCTCATGTAATGTTTTTGTTTGCCTTTAGCAACGAAAAGCATTACAAGAGCATCATATCTCACATGTAACATCATGTTTCAAAACGTTTCATGCTCTTATGATGCTTTTTTGTTGCTAAAAGCATCAAAAACATTGCAAGAGCATAACTACTGAGTCTCATGTAACATCAAGTTTTAATGCTCTGTAATGCTCTTACAATGCTCATGTAATTTTTTGATGCTTTTTAGCAACAAAAAAGGGCCACAAGATCACACAGGGTGTTTCAACTTTTTTGTCCGAACAGCTATCGGAAAATTGCACGTAGCTGCTACTTTGTAAGCAGCGACTTGCAAACGGTGATTTTTCGGAGGAACGGGGAATATTCCCTGCGAATAGTAGGTTGAAGTGGCATACGTGCTGCCCCGCTGAAAATTGAGGGTCAAGCCTGGAAAAAAGAGGGGTCACACATGCCATGGGATGTGTGACCCTCTTTTTTCCCCCATTCACCATTCCTCCCACAAATCGCCGGTTGTAAGTCACTGCTTACAAAGTAGCAGCTACGTGCAATTTTCCGATAACTGTTCGGACAAAAAAAGTTGAAACACCCTGCCTAAAAATTATTTATTCATGGGTGATGCTCTTTTATTGCCCTTTTAATGTTTTGCGGCGCTTTGTGGTTTACATTGTATAGGTGCACGTAGTACCACTACTGGCACGACCTAAGAGTGGCAGTAGTGTGCAGAGAGAGAGGATGCGCCATCTATGTGAGGTTTATGGTAGTGAGTGGGCATTTGAAGCTGTTAAACTTTCTTCTCATCACTAGAGTGGAAGGAATTGCAAATCAATCGAAAGGAAGTATGCAAATGTTTTATTTATTGATTGATTTGGGGGGGGGGGGGGCNCACGGTGGAATAAGGAGTAAACTTGAATGGTTCCAATGGATGGCGGATGGGAAGTAAGTTTGAGTGGCATTTTGGCGCCCAGGATAAGATTGACAAGAGATGTCCATTTGCGGAGATGGCTAATTTGTATCCGGGGAGAGCAATTCCTGGGGGCCGTGGGGACCCACTTAGTTGCAAATTTGGCGCCGTGAAAGTGAGTTAGATAGCGAAACGGCACCGGGTCCGTACCCCCCATCTCCTATACACGCCCATTCCTACACGATTACTTTCAAGCAGATGAGCCCGGATAAAATCCGGGAGGACTAACTCCTGGCCTTGTTCAAAGCCATACGTACATTTTGGGGCTGTTTCCAAGAGGATTTTGATATGCATAGAGAGGAGGGAAGAAGCCTATTCGCACGAAATTTATGATCGGCTATTCTCTCCCCACAAAGCGGTTGCCAGGTGGAGCCAACCTGATGTTTTCATTGGTTAAGGCGACTATTTGGGCTTAGGTTTTTTTAAAGCCATTTTATGCTGCAGGTAGTCGATCATAATTTAAGGCAGATATAACTGAATTACGTCTTGCTTGAGAGACAACATGGCATCACTGCATATTATACGGTATGTCTGGAGTGATCAGTCGATCATAACATTCATAAGTAGTAGAGTGTAATAGAGGACGTTTGGTTAAACATTTAAGTAAAAAATGCACTCTAGGGGAAACATTATGGGAAGCCCCTAAAGTTGGATGAACATTTTTAAAGAGAAATTCAGTAGGTGTTTTTGCAAGTGGTGCTTTCAAGGCGGTCTCTAATTAAGCCCTTTTGATGCGGCTCGTTACCCAGTCGTAATTGACAGGTTGTAAGTGTCCCTTTGTCACCAGAATCCCACATTCGTACGTCATATTAATCCTCGCCTTAATTTTCTAGCCATTAGAAAGAGCTTGAGCTTTAAAAAAAAGGAGATCCTGATGGGAGCACATTAACCCAGGAAAGTAGTTACATCTTGTCGTGGCCGCGTAATTACGGTGCGCGTAATTCGCACATGTATCACTAAAACCAACACATTAACCTGATTATAACGGGGGCTGAATAGACCGTAAGTGAAGTTGTAAAAAGAGGGGGGGGGGGNGGGGGGGGGGGGAAACAAAGTGGCCGCGTTACACGTTTCTGCAATTACGCCTTTTCCTTTCTCTTTAATCTGCATGGTTACTTAATCGCCTGTGTTGTGTTAAGTGGCCTTGCTCTTTTTCTGAGGACTAATTTTTGCCATTGAACTGACCGAAAACAACTACTCACTACGATAAATATATTTCATCTTCAGGTCATTTGTCATTTCTTGGGTTGTTTTCCTGGACATGTCAACTACAATGTTCGATCATGCAGGGTATAGTTTCGAGCGTGTCAGTGACATATTGGTCGATGCGATTGATACTTGGAACATGTCTTGAAACCTTAAAATATTTTATGGAGTGAGGTTTAAGCCTTGCTGTAGTTTCTCCTCGTGTGTTGACTTTGGTCTGATGCCAACTCTGGCCTCCCTCTCTCCGAGTCCCTTATATTCTTTGGGTCCAATTCCTCAGATCGAAGTGACGGAGCTGTGTCCGAGTCCTCTGGTGCTGTCACAGCAGCTGACGCACATCGAGCTGGAGAGGTTGGCCTATATCGGACCAGAAGAGTTCGTGCAGGCCTTCGCCAAGGAGAATCTGCACGTGGAGACCACCTTCAGGGACCTGAAGAAGACCAGGAACCTCGAGTCCTACATTCAGTGGTTCAACAGACTCAGCTACTTCGTCGCCACTGAAGTCTGCAAGGTATGGGCGATGGAAGTGTCGTAGGCTGTATTCGAGGTGTAAACGCACGCTTTCCCTAACGCAAATTGAATCAGTAACGAGTTTGTGTGAATTTTGATGACTAAGCCAATTAATTAATTTCTAACAGTTACTTGTAAGATTTTTTTGAAATACTAGCTGCTAATATAAGATAATGTTAGACGGGAAATGTCATTTTTGGCCTTGATTTTACTTACTGCCATCAGAGGTCATCAATAAATTGAAGCCGATTTTTAGGCTAAATAATTATGAAAATCGACGTGTCGATTGATCAATATTAAGACAACTTCCTATAATAACTGAGTAATAATAAATAGCTCTTGATGCAAAAGTGGTATAGGTTGAGGCAACTCTCGGCAGCTGTTTCAGACGACTCCTTTTAAAGGCAATGTGTCTGTCTCTCTCTGTCTGTTGGGTGGATGTGATATAGCAACATGGGAAGAAGAAGCAGCGGGTGAGAATCATCGAATACTGGATCGAAGTGGCGAGAGAGTGTTTCAACATCGGCAATTTCAACTCCCTGATGGCCATCATCGCGGGGCTCAACATGTCTCCGGTGGCCCGCCTTAAAAAGACGGTGAGTTACACTCATTCACTTTATAAACATATATCTGTGCTGCTTGTTCCACCTTTTTTTCTGGCCTGTAATAGTAGGCAGATAATTGCTTCATTTTTAGGCAAATCCCTAATAAGGCCAATAATGTATGCTATTTTCTCTCTAGTCATAATCACACTGACTTGGATTGCACCTAAAGAACAATCTAGAGAAAAACAGTGCTCGGTGTATGTCACAATATTTAAACTTAACCTGGACGTACGGCGCTGTTATGAAGTTCTCACATATTCAAGAGGTTATGCTGATGTAGAAGTTGTGTCCCCTGTCTGAAGACGGCATTCCATGTCAATTAGGCCCCCCTAGTATAAGAGAATGTTCCACAGGAAGGAAGTAGGAAGTTCCAGATCAGTGCACCTAACTAACCTGAATGTATTTTTTTTTATTCCCTCTATACTTTTCTTTTTGTGGTAAATCGTTAGTGGAGCAAAGTGCAGTCTGCGAAATTCTCAATCCTGGAGCACCAGATGGACCCGTCGTCCAACTTCAGCTCGTATCGGTCCACTCTGAAGGCAGCCATGTGGCGCTCTGCCGGCGCCACAGACGAGAGGCAACGGATTGTCATACCCTTCTTCTCACTACTGGTCAAGGACCTCTACTTCCTCAACGAGGGCTGTGCCAACAAGTCAGTATCTACTGTCACTCTGCATTAATTTTGGACTCGAACCCTTTAACTTTATTTTCACTTCCTGCGCCATTATCAGGCTTCCGGATGGGAACATAAACTTCGAGAAGTTCTGGGAGCTGGCCAAGCAGGTGACCGAGTTCATCACGTGGAAGCAGGTGACCTGTCCATTCGAGAAGGTCCCCAAGGTGCTTCACTTCCTGCAAAGCAGCCCTGTACTCACCGAGAACGGTCAGTTTTGTACTGCTAATAGTGTAACTTTTAAGAGACTCTTTAACGGTATACAGTAATGGAGGCATCCTCCCACGCCATAAATCAGGGTCTGTCTCCGGGACAGCCGACAAAAGCTGGCGTCACTCCCAATAAACCCTCCCTCTTCTCCTTCGAAACAAGAGACTCATCTAACATTCCCTGGGCTTCGCCTGTCATTTTCCTAATCGCCACGAATACAGTCTCGCGCAAGTTGCATGGAGAGAACCCCCCGGATCAAGCCCGGGGGGGGGGAAAAAAATAGCGGGACGTGATTGCACGTTTAATGTCTCTCGACTCCTCTTTTGTCCTCTAGAAGCTCTTTCAAAGCCTTTCGGATATTTTTTTTTTCGGCGAATAAAAAAAAGAGAGGTTAGGGCTGCCTGCTGCTGCCAAAGCTGAAAAATCACTCTGGATAGAATCTGCGGGGAAACAGAGTGAATTTCAAATGCTTTTCTCATTCCCAACGCATTATTCACGCTTTACTTACGCCAGGCTTTATTGTTGCCATGTCCGCAGACATTTTCTCGGGGAGGCAGGGGGGGTATATATATAGGGAGAAGGGCCTAGAATCTTGGTTTATGATCTAGGATTCGCATAGCAGAGCGTGGGATATTACGTGGGGGCATGCTCGGAATAATGTATCAGCTCTCTAAAATATATTGTGCTGAGGAAGAGAGATGACGAAGGTATACGAAATGGGTTCCAACTTAAGTGTCCGCAATGGTTGGAATTTTTAAAAGAAAAAATTAAGCGACCGACACTTTCAAACAGTTATTATTTAACCCAGATATGCTTGAATTGTTTGATTTTAAAAAAATATTTTTATTTTTATGAGAAACTGTACAAGACAGTGTCCTAGCCCTATACTACATGATGCTATAGGCATATCTGGGTGTCATAAACATCAGCTTCCAGTACAGTAAAATTATATGATGTACAATTATCTATTCAAGGCCTGAATTATGATTAACTAGTAGTGGATTCGTTACCAAATTTTGGCAACATTGCCCCCCCCCCCTTTCCCTGGAAGTATAGTACATATGCCCCTACCATGCAGTTGGCGCATAAGCTGTCCCTCTGCGCACTACTGCTGCTCTCAGAGGAAAAGTAGTAATGCATGCACGTTGGTGATGAGTCACCGCACGTACAAAGCCCACCAGGGTGCTATAACCAGCGTGCGTATCGCCTCCATTGAAGTGGGTCCCACCAAGGTCTAGATTAAGTCTATAATTATTAAGTCTAGATTAAGGTAGACTTAATCTAGACCTTGGGTCCCACCCTCTCTCACCGCTATATGTCCTGTAATACCGTATATTGTTGAACGGGGGAAAGTGAAAACTATGGTACCTAGCCTACTACCCATAGACGATTAGTCAACACGGCAGACGGAGAGAATAGGGGGATTAGTAGTATGATTACGATAACCAGAGTAACTACTTGGAAATAAACAACTTTAAGGCAAAAAAACCATTCCGGATATTTTCTGTTGGAACATTTTCCTGATGGGAAAACGTAAAACTCATCAAGCGTCACTTGGGTATTAACTTTTCATGCGGACTCAAAAGAACTTCAGTAATTGCGTCGTAAATGTATTCAGGTGTAATGAAGGGAAAGAAGACTGGGGGAAAAAAGGGGGGGAATATAACGGGTAATTAATGTGTAAAACACGCACTTGTTCGGACCAGCACGTCGAAACGAGGGGGGAAAAAAAAGAGTACGCGCTCTCTTTACGCGTTTGAAATAGAAACGAGTGGATTACCTAACTGCGGGCTACAATTTTAATTTCAATTTGTGTTTCCAGA